>JAQQSZ010007219.1:0-13375 GCA_028646595.1 Phalanger gymnotis | reverse complement strand
AATATGATTTATGCCATCTTATTTTTCTGTGGCCTCCTGGCTACTCCTGTCAGGCGGGCCTACTGGGTCTGGAGGCTTGTGTTCACAATACTGGAATGGGGAGGTTGGTTGGCTAATTTGTTGCTCTAGGCCCTGAAAAAATTTTTTGATGCCTTCTGCTTGGAGAATTCTATATACCCAACGATTTCGAACCATTCAGATAGTTATATGATCCTTTTTGAGATCATAAATTTGGCCGTCCTACTACATGGGGATGCTAGGGATACAGAGATACTAATGAAGTGGCGTGTTGGTAAGCAAAATGGGCTCTTAGCACTTAATTGGCTTTTGTTTCCTTTGAGTAATTTAGTGTATTTCATTGAGCCTTACCAGGTGCTAAGCTCCAGGCCCAAACCCCTATTAGGTGTAAAACCTATGAGGGTTTGGATTGGTAACTAATGTGGTGCCTAAGGTGGGGCTAACTCAGGGGAGGGCCTAATTTATACATGAGTTTGAGTGATAGGTTTGTGACACCGGAGGCTCTTAGACCACGTGGGTTTAAGTTGCCTCTCTGTGATGATTTTAGGTCACATGAGTGAGTTGCATGTATGACTCGCCACTGACCCTGGAAAAGATATAAAACCAGAGGCTGGCTTTCTCTTCTTTGGAGATCTTACCCACAGCAGTGGTGGCGCGCATGACTCTGGGCCAGCCCTTGTTCTGAGCTCTCAAGCTGAACCTAGATGTTGGTAACTATGAATCTGTATTTGGTTTGTCTGTCGATGTTTGTAATTTGTTTAGGGCTCTCACTCTTGGTGGCTTTTGAAGACTCCAGGGCAGCTGTAGCTAAGAAGCCCTCCAGCTCGTAAACCTGGATGTTGGGACTTTCTTAAACTCTGGTAACTATGTATTGGGATTTGAATCAGACAAGGTCTGTCTGTTGATGTTTGTAATTTGTTTGTATTTGTTCCGAAGTTCAGGGTGCTGGCTTTTTCCCCTGAACTAAGTGAATTATATTTGTATGCTGAATTAAAGTAAGCTTGTCAACCCCTTAACATTGCTTTTCTTACTAAGCAGATCAAAAGAACCTGTGCTTTTGCAGTGTGTTGCCAGCTTTCTGGGTGCTGGTTGTTGGTGGATCTTACGCCCCCACAGAAGCTGCCAGCCAGATTGTTGAAACAAGTGGTCTTGTCTTTAGGGAGCTCCCGTTCCATTGGTGGAATATAGTAAGCAATTTGAGTAGGGAAAGCAGACTGGGAATCAGGAGCAATCAGAGAACAAGCAAGATTTTACAAAAGAGGTGGCCCCAGGATTGATCTCTGAAGCGAGATTAGTATTCTGAAAAGCAAAGATGAGAGAGGAGTAGATTTCAGTTTGTGGCAAGCAGAGATAGAATGTTGGACCAGGAAAATAGACACAGTCTAGTTCTAGATGGAAGGCAAAGTATGTGAAGGCAGATAATGAGAAATAAAGGAAGAAAAACAGGCTGAGTCATATTGAAGAAGGCTTTAGAAGTCAGGCTGAGAGGTTTGAATTTTGAGAAATAATAGGGAGCCACAAAAAGTTTTTGAGCAGGAAAGTGACAGGGTCTGACCAATGCCTTAGGAAGAGGATGAATTGGGAAGGGGAGCGATTGGAAGCAGGGAGGCCAATTAGAAAGCTATTATGGTAGTCCTGGTGAAAGGTTTTAAAGACCTGAGCAGAGAAGATAAATAAGCATTTATTAAGCACTTATTATGTGGTAGGTACAGTGATAGATAAGCAAAGAAAAAATAATGGGTGTGAGAGATTGGATAGAGGTAGAATTGAGAGAATTTGACAACCTATTAGATATATAGGGTGAGGAAGAGAGAAGGGTCAAGAATATCTGGGAGACTGGGAAAATGGTGGTGTTCTAAACAGAAAAATGGAGGCGTAGAATACAGACAAGTTTAGTCCATGAAGAAAATAACTTCCATTGTGGACATACTAAGTTTGAGATGCTGATGAGACAACCATCAGGCACTTGGTGGCACAGAAAAGGAAATTGAGATGAGATACTAGAGCTGAATATATAAATTTGAAGGCTTATATGTAAAGATGGTCATCAGTTTCACAGGAGCATATGGGCTTACCAAGAGACAAGAATATACAGTAGAGAAAAAGACAGCACATTGGGCAACATCTATGCTTTGGCAGCAGGAATTGGCTAATAATCCAGGAAAGGGCTCTGAGAAGAAATCAAAGAAATAGCAGGACCAGATGACAATAGTAGTATGGAAGCCAAGTGAAGTGTCCAAGAAGAAGGGGTGGTCAATAGTACTATATCAAAAACTGAAGAGAGATCAAGAGAGATTAAGACAAAGGCCATCAGATATAGTGGTTAAAACTTCATGGGTAACTTTTGAGAAATCAGTTTTAATTTAATAGAGAGATAGGGTTAGAAGTCAATTGAAAGAGATTAAGAAATGAAGGGGTTGTAATTAAGTGGAGGCAGTGACTATAGATGACTTTTTCTAGGAAAAGAATTAAAAATATAGGAGGACAGTTTGAAAAATGGAGTATCAAGTAAAGCATTTTTTTGATGGGGGACACCCTGGCCATGTTTGTAGGTAATGAGGAAGGAGCCAGGGAATACTTAACGATGAAAGAGAGATGGGAAAGGAGCAGGAAAGCTTGATGTAACAGTCTCCCAGGAGAGTTGGGAGGGAATAATAGGTAGCATTTATGTAGTGTTTTGAGATTTATAAAAGACTAAATATCATTTCTTCCCCGGGAGGACATTATCTCAATATCTTATTTTTATACCCTTGGGGCACGTGCTATTATTACAGATGAGGAAATTGAGAAAGAAAGAGAGTAAGTAATTGATTAAGTAATTGTCCCAGAGTCACACAGCTAGCAAGTGTCTGAGGTCAGATACAAACTCAGGTCTTCCTGAATCCAGGTCTGATACTTTAGTCAGTATGACGCCTTGATGATGCCATGAAGAATGCAAATTGAAGATTATGTTGATCTTGCGGTTCAACTATCACTGCCACCTAATAGATGCCCTCCCTTCTAAAAAAATGCATTTAGTCAAGAAAAACAAATCAAGGCACTGAACTTGTCTAAAAATGCATGTTGGATTCCGTAAGTCTGGCCCATCACTTTCCTGCCCAAAGGTGGGGAAGTATGTTTCATTATCAGTCATTTGAAGTCATGATTGCTGCTTTGGAGAGCATTCTTCCAAAGTTGTTTTCCATCGCATTATTATTGTGGCTATCATAAAAATTGCTCTCTTGTTTCTGCTCACTTAACTGCATCAATTCCTATGATTTTTTCCAATGTCTATAAATTTGTCACATTCATCATTTCATCACAGTAAAATTCAATTACATTAATAAATCACACTTTGTTCAGTCATTCTCTAATTGATGGGCATTAATTTTTTTCCAGTTTTTTGCTACAACAAAAAGTGCTGCCAAAAATGTCTTTGTACATATGGGTCCTTTCCCTTTGTCCTCATTGTCCATGCCTAATAGTTATGGTTGGTTGGTTGATTGGTTGGTTGGTTGGTTTTTATCCTTCATTCTGGAAGAAGACCAAAATGACATCACTATGCTAGAGTCAAGTTTCAATGTGTCTGACTGTAGCTGATCAGACCAATAGGAGCTCAGAATGCTCTACCACTGGTTGAGCACAAATAGTCCATGTGAACATTTGGGGTGGATATTCTAAATTTGCACATCCTGAGTTTCCTTTGAGTTGTTTCAATTCTGCTTTGCTTATAGAGCACAGCACCTTCTCTGATGTGGGAATTCCATGCTGAACAATCCTGTGTCAATGTCTCCCATGTCACATAATCAATACCAAAGTTGTTTAGAGAGACCTTGAGAGTGTCTTTGTATCACTTCTTCTGACCACCATGTGACTCCTTGCCCTATGTGAATTCTCCATAAATATCTTTTTGACAAGTGTATGTTTTGCATTTGAGCAACATGGCCAGTCCTTCAGGGTTGCACTCCCTGAAGCAGAGTTTGAATGCTTGGCAGTTTACTTCAAGTAAGAACCTCAGTGTCTGGTACCTTATCCTGCCAGGTGATCTTCAGAATCTTCCTGAGACAATTCAAATGGAAGCGATTCAGTTTCCTGGCATGGCGCTGGTAGATTGTCCAGGTTTCACAGGCATACAACAATGAGGTCAGTGCCACAGCTCTGTAGATCTTTGGTAATCAATCTAATACCACTTCTCTCCCAAACTTTCCTTGGGAGCTTCACAAACACTGAGCTAGCTATTGCCTAATAGTTATATCACTGAGTCAAAGGATATATACAGCATAGTGACTTTGATATAATTCTAAATATATATTTTTAGAATAGTTGAACAAATTTATCACTCCACCATCAGGGCATTAGTGTGCTTCTCTGTCCACAGCTCCTCCAACAATTGCTATTTTCCTCTTTTGTCCTATTTGTCATCACTGATTTCAGTTACTCATAGTTTGACTTCCTTTTATTCATTTACGTTGCTATTGTTATTGCACCTAGTTTCTTTTGATTCTGCTTATTTATGCTGTGCTTCATGCAAATCTTCCTATGTTTCCCTAACTTACTCATATTGGTCATTTTTGAAAACTACATGACAACATTTCCATTATAACAACAGCAAGATAAACTAATATCCATATAAAAGAATATGTAAACATATAACTATTTATACATTTATGTAAACTTATATTTATATATTTTATAAAGGTTTGCAAAGTGCTTTAGATATATTATGTCATAGGACATCCATTTCCCAATCGATAGGCACCTGCTTCACTCAACCAACAAATCATTTAATTAATAAATATTTATTAAATGCTTGCTTCTAGTTCTTTGCTATTACAAAGAGTGCTGCTATGAATTCTATGGTGTGTGTTGGGCCTTTGTTTCTGTTGCTCACTTCTTTGAGGTTTATGCTCAGAAGCAAGATTGTTGGATATAACAACAATATTGCTTGCAGCTGCTGTGGAGGTGTAAGACCAATAATAGCATCACATAGGAGGGCTGCTAGCACAGATTCTTTGATCTGCTTTTCTAAAGGAAAGCAACTTTGAGGGGTTAACAGTTTTACTTTAATTAGACATGCATATATCAATCACTTAGTTCAAGGGAAAAAGTCAGCACCCTGAACTTCAGAGCAAGTTGTGTCGATAAGACAGAGTGGGCTCCTTAGCACTTGAGGAGTTTGGCTTTTGTTTACTTTGTTTACTTTGAGTGAAAGTACTTTCAGGTGTTAAGTGCTAAGCCCAGGCCCAAAGTCCTATCAGGTGTGAAACCTGTGTGGGTGTAGATTAATGACTTAAGAGGGGCCAACTCGGGAAGCAATGGTCTCTGGTGGTTGAGGTGGGGCTTGAGAATGCCAGAGGCTTGGCTGCGAGGAGAGGCGAGCTAAGAGAGACTACAGCTGAAGCTGAAAAAAAAAGCAGAAAGCAGGAGACCTGTGTGAACCCAGGAGTGTGAGCAAGGACTTGAGGCCAGTAAATATGATTTGGCTAAATACTATCTTGTTTCTCTGTGGCCTCCTGGTTATTCTTGTGAGGCAGGCCTATTATTGGGCCTGGGGTTTTTTGGTTAAGATGTCGGAATGGGGAGGCTGGTTCGCTAATTTGTTGCTCTGGGGCCTAAATAAATGTTCTGTTGCTTTCTACTTAGAGAATCTCTCATACCTTGCAATTTCGAACCATTCAAACATATATATGATTATATTTGAGATTATAAATTTGGCCTTCCTACTACACAAGTACAAACAGAAATTACAAACAGAGAAGATAACAGAAATCAACAGAGAGGTTTCTGTCTGTTGACCATAGCATATATATACATAGTTACCAGAGACAGAAGCACCAACATCTGGGTTTTCAAAGCTGGGGGGCTCCTTAATGGGTATCCAGAGTCTCGTCTGGCCACATCACATTAATGCTCTTCCAATAAGTGAGCCCCAAAGCAAAATGCTAACCTCAGAGTGTAGATACTATTTCCAATCCAAGACTCTTGATTCAAACAAAGGCAAGACTCAATCAAAAGAAAAAAAAAAACAACAAGTTCTACTTTGCTTGCCATTACATTGGGTTAAAAGGCAGGAACAATTTACCTACTTTTCCTGCATAATTCCAAGTTGAAACCCATAATGCCTGGATTTACCAATGCAGCTCTACCAGCAGTGTATCAGTGTGCCTGTCTTCTCATAGCCCCTCCAACATGGACTATTTCTATCTTTTTTCATCTTTACCAGTTTGAATGGTGTGAGATAAAACTCGAAAGTTGTCTTAAGTTGCATTTATTTCTTTCACTGTGTGTTTCTGGAGAATATTTTCGTGTGGCTATTTAGAGTTGACAATTCTTCTGAAGAAAATCCCTGAGCGCTATCTATTGAGGAGTGACTCTGGTAAAACATTTATGCCAGTTCATGAAAAGTTTTGGGTGCCAGTGACATTTGATGGAATCATTTTCCATTTCTTTTAAAATTTTATCTCCACTCATATTATTTTTGCAAAGCATCTTAATTTTGCTTAGTCAAAATTTTCTTTTGTCTTATGTGATGTTCTACATTGCTTATTTGTTTAAGAATTCCCATATTTGCCATAGCTGTGAGAGATACATGTTCTCCCTCTCTTCTATTTTTTAATGGTGTGAACATCTGTAGTTAGCTGGTGCATGCATCTTGAGCTTATTTCTCTTTATGGTGTAAAACGGTGGTCTATATCTAATGTCTGCCAAACTGCTTTCCAGGTTTCCCAACAGTACATTTCAAAGAGAGTCCTCCCTCTAGCAAATTACGTTTTTGGGTTTATCAAACACTGGCTACTATTTTCAATAACTTCTATGTCTTGGTTATCTATTCTGTTTCACTGAGGCAGCTAAGTAGCTCAGTGGATAGAATATAGTGCCTGGAGTCAGGAACACCTGAATTCAAATCCTATGTTAGACACTTTCCAGTGTGTCATTTAACTTCTCTTTGCCTCAGTTGCCTCATCTGTAAAATGGGGATGATAATAACAGCATCCACCTCCCAGAGTTGTTGTGGGGAATCGAATAAGCTAAGGTGTGTAAAGAAGTTTGTAAAACTAAAATCTCCATCTTGTTATTCTATCAACTCTTCTTGTTTTCAACCAGCACCAAATAATTTTGATGACTAATGCTTTATAATATACAGGGTGTCCCTAAAGTGTGGACACAGGAAAATTGATGACAGTCACATGAATCTTGTAAAGCACATTAACTTTCACATCACAAATGATGGAAATCATACTGAAGACGTTATTTGTTAATATTCCAATTAAATAAAATGTTGTCGAAAATCTCATTCATTTCATTTTTTGAAAATGTGCATTTTTGCCTATGTGTCCAGACTTTAGGAAAACACTGTAGTTTAAAGTCTGGTAATGCCATGTCTCCTTCATTTGTCCTTTTTCTCATTATTTCTTTTAAGACTTTAGAACTTTTGTTATTATTTTCCCTTTTAAATGAGCATAAATCTTCTGCTAAGCAACTCACTCTAAATTTTTAAGCCAGATCAATATGACGTGCTCATTGGTCTATACTGCCCCAAAACTACCTTCCCATTCCTCTCTTTTCTCTTTTTGACAGTGGGGAATATAGAATAGCTCTATTTTTCTACTACTTCTCTAATTCTGCATTATTCCTCAAATAATGCCGAGAGTGGTTCTGAAATACTATTTATAACTTTTTAAAAGGAGCCTGGGATATACTTTCTTTAGGCTTAGAGATCAGAACTCATTTAGAACAGCTCAATGCTCTCCTGCCATTTTTCCTTACCTTCTAGGCTTCAATTTCCTTTCTGAGATTGCCCCCCTCTCTTTTTTTTTTAACCCTTTACAGTCTGAAGACCATTTTCTTTGATGGAGAAGACTGAAGCAAAAATAGAAATTAAGTAGTCGTGCTTTTTCTCAGTCATTTGTTAACATGAAATAGTCCTATGCAGGGGGCCTGTCAATCTCTTTCTTTTGTTTTTCTTGCTTTGAATATTGCTAAAAAAAAAACAAACACAAACTCTGTTGTTCTTCATGTAGAGGAGACAACAAAATTCTAACCCACTCTATGCCACTGTTGCCTCATTGGGATCATTTATGATTGTATCATTAGAATTTTATCTTAAGTGCTTCTCATTACTTTTGAACCATGTTCCATTTTTAGATCACTTATCCATGGAATAATACGTAAATTTTCTTTAAATTTTTTGAAATTTGCTTTCCAGAAAGCATGTATAATTACCATATTTCTTCTTTATTTGTTATTGTGACCTCCATTATGACATGTCCATTTCCCCCATGATTCCTGACCCTCTCTCACCAACTAGCTCTTTTCCATTGGTTAGAATTAACTCCAGGGTAATGGTTCCCTCCATTGCTTCCTCTACAGTCTAAGTAATGAAATTGCCAGCTACGCAAATCAAGAACTTTTAGATTTTCCGCTTTCTATTAAAATGATATTTGCAGCTGTCTGAGAGTCCTGCTTCACTAACCTACCCTGCCTCTTTGCTAATTTTGTAGTCTGTATTAAGACAGCATTATCTATATACTCCCTTTGATTAAGAGATCTATATTCTCTGCCAAAACTGCTTCTGTTTCTCTCCCCTTAACCTCTCCCAAATGTTTTATGCATTTTGTAGTTACTTTGATTGGGATCTTCCTTTCTATGATTGCTGCTTACATTTTATTAGTATCATATAGAAATTCTGCTGGTTATTGTAGGTTCCTTTGGTAGCCTATGTGGTGCAGTGGATAGAACACTAGGCCTGGAATCAAGAAAACCAGAGTTCAAATCCAGCCTCAGACACTTACTACCTGTGTGACCCTGGTAAAGTCACTCACCCTGTTTGCCTCAGTTCTTCATTTGTAAAATGAACTGGAAAAGGAAATGGCAAACCAGTCCAGTATCTTTGTCAAGAAAGTCCCAAATGGGGTTGCAAAGAGTCATGTTGACTTTTCCTTTTCCTGCCCCGAATCCTTTCAACTATGGTCCTGCATTAAGATTTGTGCATTTGCATATGAGTACATACTTTTTTTAAATCTATACTATTCTTTGTTACTCCTTGTAGATAAATTTCTCTCATTCAAGAGATACCTTTCCATTGCCATATTCCAGTTATGAGTCCCATCCTAGAACATCTCAATGATAATTGAAGTTTCACTTACTGCCTTGTATCAGAGGTCTATTTTATGGACCTGACTATATGGCCCTTTGTATATATTTCCATTGTGTATATAATATATTGATGGTTGTATCTAATTATGACTTGGATAGAGAAACAGCTCTTTACTTCTCAGAGAAGAGGAGGTAAGTTTGCACCAGCTATGTCAGCAGTCCAAGCCTCTGTCTCGTCATCTATAAAATATGGGGGTTGAACTTCGTGGCCACTAACAACAGTCTTTTTGTCTCAAATCTCTTGATCTTGATCTTGAGTCATATTCTTAAAGCCAGTTGTACTGTTTTCCTTTCTTGTTTCTCATTTGGGGAAAAGTTATTCTTTCCTCCCTTCCTGAAAACCTTTCAATATCCTGAGGGTTAAAAAGACCCCACAATAAAGCAAACCAGAAACAATATGACATTTTCCTAGTATTGAAGCTCTAAGGCCTTACCTAGAGATTATTTCCACAAAATCCATTTCCATTTTTACCCCCTAAAATGCCATGCGCTCGAACCAATTGCTATTTTGACATTTACATTGTGATATTTATTCTAGCCATCAGTAGAGTTTTAAATACCTCAACAGTGAGCTTTGGCCTTTTCAAGAGGCAAACTAATTATTTTCCGAATAGTTCCATGAAGTAAGTCCTGGCATTTGTTTTCTGACAGTTTGGAATGAAACAAGAAACAAATCACTTTCTTTTTTTGGTCATAAACGTAAATATTGGAACTTAAATACAATGTAAGAAAGGAAAAAAGCATGCCATGTGTATAGCAGAACATAAAAGAGGATTCAAAATATGTAAGAATAAATTTTCATTTCAAGAAAGCCTGTATGATACACATTGTTTTGAGAACCGTCTGTCTTTTCTTTGCTTCCTTGTAAGTTTCCTTTTGTGCGCTTTTTTACTTTGCTCTTTTTTACCTCCCCCATCCCCCCACCCAAAAGGCTACAATTAAGTTTGGATATGTTTCTCTATAGCTATATATATACATATATATATATATATATATATATATATATATACATACAGACACATACATATATAGACATATACTTTCCCAAACAAATTCTACTCCTGGTCTTTGTTTTTATGTTTGTTCATATCTTGTGTCCTGTCCCTCCTGCCTCCTCCGCTTTACTTCTCCCTGATACCTTGCCCTCCTCTTACTTGCCTACTTCCCTGCAAGGATCCCTCCCCTATCTTTCCATTCCCATAAATCTAAAGACTCTTGTATAACCCTTTTTACCTATTCCTCACCCTCTCCTCTAAAGATCCCTCCCTCGTCTTCTCCCCCTCCCTATGCCACTCCTGTTCAACTATCTATCTATCTATCTATCTATCTATCTATCTATCTATCTATCTATCTATCTATATTGTTCCCTCTTAAACCCATTCCCAATGAAAGTAGGTTACCAGAACTACCAGCCCTCCTTACCATCTAAATCCTCTGTATCTATTTTACCTCTTACACCTCATTTGTGTAAAATAATTACTCTTTTTAGCTGTTCCTAAGTAGTTTTATTTTTTAAATTCATATCATGCTCAAGGTTACCCCAATCTTTCTTATGAGCTACCCAACTATTAATAAGGATCTTAGACATACAATTTACATATATAAAAAGTAAACAGTCTGTCCCTATGAATCCCTTATAATCAGTCTTTGGTATGTACCTTATATTTCTCGTGGCTCTTGGATGTCAAATCTTCTGTTAAGTTCAGGTTTTTTTTAAACAAAGTCTTGGAAGTCTGAGAGTTGATTACATGTCCATTTTTTTTCATTCAGGATAATGCTTAACTTGCAGGGTATGATATTTTCAGCTGGATCCCCACTTATTTTGCTCTTTGATATATAGTGTTCCAAATCCTGTGGTCCTTTAATGTCTCTGCTGCTAGGTCTTGTGTGATTCTAATTGTGCCACCATCTTATTTAAATTGCTTTAATCTTGATGCTTTTAATATTTTATCCTTGAGCTGAGGGTTTCAGAATTTGACTATGATATTCCTATGAGTTTTCCTCATAGGATCTCTTTTAAGTGATGATGGATGGATTTTTTTCTATTGCTACTTTCCCCCTTTATTCTAATGCTTCAGGACAATTTTCTTTAATTATTTCTTGTATTATTGTATTAAGATTTTTTTTTATTATAACTTTAAGTTCATCTTATTTTTTTTATGTTTTCTCTTCTTGATCTATTCTCCAAATAGGTTATATTTCTTACGTTTCAATTTCTCTTCTATTTTTCATTATTCATATTTTATTTAATTACTTCTTGATCTCTTAGAATTTTGCTGACTTCACTTTGCCCTATTCTAATTTTCACTCACATTTCTGTTCCCAATTTTTCCTCTGTTTCTCGTATTTTGTTATTTTATATTTAATATTTTAGTTTTCAACATTGATTTCCACAACATTTGGAGTTACAATTTTTTCCACATTTCTACCCTTCCCCCACCCCAATATTGCATATAGTCTGATTGCTCCATTCCCCAGTCAGCCCTCCCTTCTGTCACCTCACTCTACCCCCACCAATCCCCTTTCCCCTTACTTTCTTGTGGGGCAAGATAGATTTCTACACCCCATCGCCTGTATATCTTAATTCCCAGTTGCATGCAAAACCAACTTTTTTTGAGCATCCACTTTTAAAACTCTGAGTTGCAAATTCTTTCCTCTCTTCCCTCCCCACCCACCCTCCCTAAGAAGGCAAGCAATTCAACATAGGCAATACATGTATCAATATGCAAAACATTTCCACAATAATCATGTTGTGAAAGACTATATTTCCCTCCATCCTATCCTGTCCCCCTTTATTCAATTTTCTCCCTTGACCCTGTCCCTTTTCAAAAGTGTATGCTTTTGATTGCTTCCTCCCCCAATCTGCCCTCCCTTCTATCATCCACTCTTTCTTATCCCCTTCCCCCTGCTTTCCTGTGGGGTAAGATACCCAATTGAGTGTGTATGGTATTCTCTCCTCAGGTCAAATCTGATGAGAGAAAGATTCACTTGCCCCCTCTTCCCTTCCAACAGAACTGCTTTATCTTTCCACTTTTATGTGAGATAATTTATTCCCTTCTATCTCTCCCTTTCTCCCTCTCAATATATTCCTCTCTCACTCTTAATTTAATTTTATTTTTTAGATATCATCCCCTCATATTCAACTCACCCTGTGCCCTCTGACTATATATATATATATATATATATATATGTATATATATATGTATGTATGTATGTATGTATGTATGTATATATTCCATTCAACTACCCTAATACTGAGAAAAGTCTCATGAATTACAAACATCATCTTTCCTTGTAGGAATGTAAGCAAAACAGTTCAACTTTAGTAAGTCTCTTATGATTTCTCTTTCTTGTTTCATGCTTCTCTTGATTCTTGTATTTGAAAATCAAATTTTCTATTCAGCTCTGGTCTTTTCACTGAGAAAGCTTGAAAGTCCTCTATTTTATTGAAAATCCATATTTTGCCTTGGGGCATGATACTCAGTTTTGCTGGGTGGGTGATTCTTGGTTTTAAACCTAGCTCCTTTGAACTCCAGAATATCATATTCCAAGCCCTTCGATCCCTTCATGTAGAAGCTGCTATATCTTGTGTTATCCTGATTGTGTTTCCACAATACTCAAATTGCTTCTTTCTGGATGCTTCCTGTATTTTCTCCTTTACCTGGGAACTCTGGAACTTGGTGACAATATTCCTAGGAGTTTTCTTTTGGGGATCTTTTTTAGGAAGTGATCGGTGGATTCTTTCAATTTCTATTTTTCCCTTTAGTTCTAGAATATTAGGGAAGTTTTCCTTGATAATTTCTTGAAATATGATATCTAGGCTCTTTTTTTTGGTCATGGCTTTCAAGTAGTCCAATAATTTTTAAATTATCTCTCCTGAATCTATTTTCCAAGTCTGTGATTTTTCCAATGAGATATTTCACGTTGTCTTCCATTTTTTCATTCCTTTGGATCTGTTTTATAATATCTTGATTTCTCATAAAGTCACTGGCTTCCACTTACTCCAATCTAATTTTTAAGGTGCTATTTTCTCCAGAAGTCTTTTAGATCTCCTTTTCCATTTGGCTAATTCTGCCTTTTAAGGCATTCTTCTCCTTTTTGGCTTTTTGGAGCTCTTTTGCCATTTGAGTTAGTCTGTTTTTTAAGGTGTTGTTTTCTTCAGTATATTTTCCAGTATTTTTTGGGTCTCCTTTAGTAAGTCATTGACTTGTTTTTCATGGTT
>JAQQSZ010007218.1:0-13375 GCA_028646595.1 Phalanger gymnotis | reverse complement strand
GGATGGGAGGGGAATGGGGCGACGGAGGGGGGGCAGACTGGGGAACAGGGCAACCAGAATGTACGCCATCTTGGAGTGGGGGCGGGGGGAGGAAATGGGGAGAAAATTTGTAATTCAAACGCCTGTGAAAATCAATGCTGAAAACCAAACATGTCAAAAATAAATTTAAAAAAATAAAAAAAAAGAAACTCTGTGATTATGTGACTGATAAAAGAAGGTTAAGGTTAAAACAAGCTAAAAACAAGCCTAAAAATGAGAAGAAACTGAGTGCCATTACAAAAGCTCCCAATCAATGAGTTTAAATAAGTTTTTTAGATAACATGGTATAGAACACTGGCCCTAGAGATAGACCCCTGGTTCGAATTCCAACTCTGAAACTCACTTGCCTACATGATCTTGAGAAAATCATTTCACATCATTAGGTTTCCTCAAATGAGGTGGTTGAACTATATGACCTCTGGCATTGCTTCTAACTCTAGATATATGATCCCTTGATCTGAAATATGGGAAATGGACAAAAGTAAAGGCAATAGCAAGAGGCAGCTAATTCGCACAGTGAATAAAACATTTGGCTCAGAATCAGGAGGAATCCAGCCTCAGAAACTAGCTGTATAGCCCTGGGCAAGTCACTTAACCTTGTTTGCTTCAGTTTCCTCATCTGTAAAATGGGCTGGAGAAGGAAATGGCAACCCACTCCAGTATCTTTGCCAAGAAAATCTCAAATATGGTAACAAAGAGTCAGACATGACTGAAATGACAGAATAAGACAAAAAAGGCAATGGCTCATTTCTTACAGAAATGTCACCGGCATAAAACAATCTCCACAATGAGTAGATCCAAAAAGTCTTGAAACTATTCTCAATGGACACTCTCTTCCTTAGCTCCCAAGCATAGACAGTACTTCTGCTCATGTAGTCTAGCCTTTTCTGAAAAAATTTCAATAAGTATAACCTCCTTCAGTTACCTAACCTGATGATTCTTTGGCACTATTCAGCTTAGAGCAATAGGTTGCTTAGAGGTCATCTGGCATAATTCTGAAGAAACGGGCACTAGAAGTTAAGTAGCATGCCCCAAGTCTCCTAAGTATAAGTGTCAGAGAAAGTATTCAAATTTTACACATGCTGTGACCTTTCCACTAAAATACAAAAGCTGGGCTAGACCTCAGAAAATGGTTAGTCCTTTATTGTAGGCACCCAGAAACCTTAGTTTTGCCATTTTCAAATTAAATATAGTATCTTTCATCTAGCTAGCTTTCAAGAACAAAATGAAGTATTCAGAGCTGAAAGCTCTGAAAGATGGTGTGGGATCTCTGTCAGTATTGATTCTCTATTATTAGGTAGGGAAGAATGCAGCAGGCAGGAAAATGCTTTGTTTGTGTCACAGATCTAGCCTTGGGTAAACATTTCCCAAATCAGCTGGACAGAGCAGAAAATTTTAAAGTTGATACTAGAGGGTTTTAATTTGGAGGTGGGATGGAGGGAACAGCTGGAAAATAGAGGACTTATTTTTTTTTAATTTATTTTATTAATTAATTAATTACTTAAATTTATTTAGTATTTTATTTTCCCCAGTTACATGTAAAAAACAATTTTTAATATTCATTTTTAAAATGTTGAGTTCCAGAGTCTCTCTCTTCCTCCACCCCCAATTGAGAAGGCAAGCAATTACATATAGGTTATACATGTATAGTCATGCAAAACATTTCCATAATATCATGTTGTAAACATAGACTAAAAGACAGCAACCTCAAGAAAAATAAAGAAAGTTTAAAAAGTGTACTTCACTCTGTATTCAAACACCATCAGTTCTTTCTCTGGGGATGGATAGCTTTTTTCAGCATAAGTCCTTCAGAGTTGTCCTGGATCATTGTATTGCTGAGAATAGCTGTCATTCACAGCTGATCATCTTACAATATTGCTCTCACTTTGTACACAGTACATTTCACTTTGTATCAGCTCTTGTAAGTCTTCCCAAGTTTTTCTGAGAACATCCTGCTCAGCGTTTCTTACATCACACTAGTATTCCATCACAATCATATACCACAACTTGTTCAGCCATTCCCCATTTGATGGACATCCCCTCAATTTGTAATTCCTAGCCCCTAGAAAAGAGCTGCTATAAATAGTTTTGTACATATAGGTCTTTTTCCTTTTTGTTTTTTATCTCTTTTGGGATACAGACCTAGTAGTGCTATTGTTAGGTCAAAGAGTATGCATAGTTTTATAGCTCTTTGGGCATAGCTCTAAATTGCTCTACAGAATGGTTGAATCAGTTTACAATTCCACCAACAATTCACTGATATCTCATTTTTCCCACATCCACTCCACCACTTGTCATTGTCCTTTTCTTTCCTTTCCTATTAGCCAATCTAATAGGGATGAGGTAGTATGGTGTTAATGTGATTAAAGATCTCCCTCACTCATTCACTAAGGCCTTTACTTACACCCTTTACTTACCAGGGATGAAGCTGCAGGCCCACACACTTTCACAAACTAGGCCTGAGCCCTCAAGGTCCTAAGGAGAGGTTCTAAGACCACAGCCAACCAGAGACCTGAGTTCTAGCCAATCAGATGACAGCTAGGACTGTATATAAAGAGAGGCCAAAGTGTGAGAGAAGCAAAATTGAGAAGCAGACATCAAGAAGACATTGAGGGAGCATAAAGCCAGCATCGAGAGTGAGGCTGCAGAACAGAGAGTGCAGACCAAAGAGTTGCAGAAATCAAAGAGCTGAGAATCTACAGCACTGAGAGACTGGAGAACTGAGAATCCAGAGATTCCAGGAGACTGCAAGGACTCTGAGAACTGCAAGACTTTTCAGAGCTGTGGGAGAGGATGCAAGCAAGTAGCTAGGCTTTGCAAGTGATTGTTTATAGGAAGGCCCTAGGAGAGGAGAAGGTTACAGGATGACTTGGTTCCTTGCTATAATATTGTGTTATAATTTCCCTGTTGCTACATTGAGGTAAGCTTACTAGTTATGGAATATAGTTACTGCTATATCAAATTGGGGTTATTGGTCTTGGGATTGGATCCTCTGGTATCTAAATAAATGTTATACTTCCTCTGCCTTCTGCCTAGAGATTTTTTCATACTTTGCGATTCCTAACCATACGGGTATGTTCATGGTCATCTTTGAGGTCATGAATCTTGCCTAACTAATACAGGTAGAGCCTCAGAATTGTTTTAATTTGCATTTTCTGATCAATAGTGAATTACAGCATTTTATAGGGCTATATACAGCTTCGCCTACCTCATCTGAAAACTGTTCATCTCTTGTGATCATTTATCAATTGGGGAATGGCTCTCATTTTTATGAATCTGAGTCAGTTATCTACATGTCTGAGAAATGAGGCCTTTATTGGAGAAAATTGCTTCAAAATTATTTTTCACAGTTACTATCACTAACTGTATTTTTCCCCATCCTATTTCCTCATGTTTATTCTATTCTCTCTCTCCTTTCACCCTATTCCTCCTCAAAAGTGTTTTGCTTCTGACTACCTCCTCCCCAATCTGACGTCCCTTCTATCACCTTCTCCCTCCTTTTTATCCCCTATCCCTCCTACTTTTGTAGGGCAAGATAGATTTCTATACCCAATTGAGTGTGTACGTTGAGCCAGTTCTGATGAGAATAATGTTCATTCACTTCCCCTCACCTTCCCCCCTCTTCTTCTCCACTGTAAAAGTTTTTTCTTGCCCCTTTTATGTGAGATGATTTACCCCCATTCTACCTCTCCCTTTCCTTTTATCCCAGGACATTCTTCTCTCACCCTTTAATTTTATGTGTTTTAGATACCATCTCTTCATATTCAACTCACACATGTGCCCTCTGTCTATATATGTTCCTTCTATATGTCCTGAAAACAAGAAAGTTCTTAGGAGTTACAAGTATCATCTTCCCATGTAGAAATGTAAACAGTTTAACCTTATTAAGGCCCTTATAATTTCCCTTTCCTGTTTACCTTTATACGCTTCTCTTCTTTGTCACCATAGTAACTTTCTATGTTCAGAATTTTTTTGTCCTGTTTGCTCATTTACCCAGCCTGTTACTTGACTTTTAACTCATTGTTAAAATAGGGCTCTGCTTCCAGGATGGAGGGCACAGTGTCCCAAGCTTCAGGGGTTTTGTGCAGCTGCTTTCAAAGGTATTTCTAGGGACCTGTAAGTTTTCAGTTTTTCCAAGGTGGTATGGTCTAAGAAGAGGTGTTTACTACTCTCTTGCCATGTGCTCTAGTCTGTGAAGGACCACAAGTACTCTTTTCTGCCCTGAAACTGTAAGAAGGATCCCCCTCCACTGTGACCACAATCTCAGGTGTACTAGTGCTCCTTCTTGCCCTGGGACGGCAACCCAGGACTACAACCTGGATCCAAGTATGGGCAAAGCAACAGAATCCTGCCTCGGTGCTAGCAAAGAGATCCCTGCAATCTCCCTCTGATCCCTTATTCAATCCCCTTATGATCTGTGGACTGAGAACTCTGGAAGCAGTTTCTGTTCCTCATTCAGTCACTCCTAAGGCCTAGTCCTGGTTTGCTGGGGCTCAGCTAGCCTGTGCTCCACTCTAATCCAGGTGTGACAGACTTTTCCTGCTGACCTTCTAAGATGTCTTGGGCTGGAATATTGTTTCACTCTATCTTCTGTGGGTTCTGATACTCCAGAATTTCTGTAGAGTCATTATTTAAAGGTATCTGGAGGGGTTTGAGGGAGAGCTTAGGTGAGCCCCTGCCTTTACTCCACCATCTTGGCTCCATCTCAGAGGATTTATTAAAGCCTTAATGATTTGATCATGTTATTAAGTCTAAATAAATAGAACAAAAAAGAAACAGAAGCCAGGGTTTAAGAAAAACAATTCTACTTTCCCTTGATAAAGGTGGATTTATTAGGAGACTTGAAAACATTGCAGAACAGATTCTGAAAGTTCAAGGGAAGTCACTTAAGGATAAAGCACAATCAATGAGCTAAGAATTAGCTAAACTTAAGAATGGCAGGAAAAGAAAAAAGGCCTAATAGTCATAGTAGACCAGAACTGTTCCTGCAATGTATTGCTCTTTGACAATTTAATATCCTGTATTAATATATTAGTTGAAATAGATCATGATAAATTTTGAAATAATCCTATTCTTGGCACTGGTGTCCTAGAAAAACCTTGCTATGATTTTGGTTTCTGCTTTGAAAAATGATACAAAGAAATTGGAGAGAGTCTAAAAAGTATTAGTAAACATATAAATATAAATAAAGGGCTCACATCTCACATAATATTTTGAGTTTACAAAGTAGTTTTTCTCAAAATAATACCCTGAAGTAGATAATGTAAATTTTCTTATTACCATTTTACAAGTAAGGAAGCTGAATTGATTGACCCACAGTCACACAATTTGGAAGCATTTGGACGAGATCTTACAGCCGGATTCTCCAATTTCAATACTCTTCCCATTCACAATATATTCCTCTGGTGGGGCTGTGGTTAGGACACTACTCTAGGAGTTAGGAAGACCTCAGTTCAAATTTAGTCTCAGATACTTACTAGCTATGTGATGCAGGCAAAAATTTTAATCTGTCTGCCTCAGTTTCCTTATTTAGAAGTATTGGTGATAACAATAGCACTGACCTCCCAGGGTTGTAAAATGAGATAATGGGCTTTGTAAACCTTAAATTGCTATATAAATGCTAGCTATTGTTATTGAATAATTAACTTATTAAATGAAGCAAAGTTCTCAAGAAGAAAGGCTAAAGGAATTGGGCTTAATTAGACTTTAAAAAGATAAAATAAAGGGAAACTGATTGTCTTCAAGTATTTGGAAGGTTATTTTAAGGAGGTCATATGGTCCATTTTTTTTTCTCTATCTACTAAGAAGACCAAGCATGAGGAAACAGTTTTCACCTATAGACTCCTACATCTCAGCCTTATGACATTGATTTTTGAACCTAAGACTCTAAATCAGTACATATTATATTTCCTTTTCTTTTTTTCTTTTTCTTTTTTTTTTCTTTATAGATTCAATGCAACGTCCTTGTCTGTAGAGATCTTTTCTGGACTTTGACTCTATCATCCGATCTGTCATTTATCCTTTTTAGCTTTTATCATCTACAAATTTGACAAGAATGCTATCTATGCCTTTAGATGTTTTCTATTGTGTTGATACAGCCCAACTGGCTGCCATGGCCAAGGGAATATATTTGTGTATTTGGAGGGGAGGAAGAAACATGAGGCATGGAGTAGCTATCCCCAGAGACTTATTGCAATAGAACAGATATAATCATTCGCCCTGGGTGATTTTAGTGATTCACCTTCCTAGGGTCAGGGGGCTGAGTCAGAGGACCTCAAGAGAGTCTCTATCATCCTCAATATGAGCCCATAAAGACACATTTCTAATTGAAACCACCTAAATTTAAATTTAAGCCTGTGTTTGTAAGCTAACAAAATATATTTATTTTTCATCTCTCTCCTAAAGAACTCCACAGCCTCTGTTAGTAATCATAAAACAAACAGATTAATTTCCACCTAATTAACAATGACGTCAAGAGAGCTTTTTGTATTGCTCCTACAGAGATGAAGATTGAAAATCAGGAAGCAATCAATTGATGTTACTGGTGAGGTTTGTGAAAGGCCTAGAGTCATAAGCAGACTGCTGTTTAAGGGGCAAAGTATCCAAATAGGAGTTATTTTAAGAGTCATGAATACTAGGACATCCATAATAATTGCTTAGTAAGAATTACTTCTCATAAGTTTCCTTACCAGTTTGCTTCCATGAGATAGAAGTCCAGCCAAGGAGCTTCCTCAGAACAAGCCCCTTCCCTTGTTGGCTAGTGATAACTGCAGGCAGGATTCCTGGTGACCATATCTCTTCCTTATCTTCATGTAGCACCATCCATCCTCCTCTACCCTCCTGTCTTATCTGTCTGCCTAGCTGACCCACACTAAAAACAACAACAGCTAGCATTCATATAGCACCTACTGTGTGCCAGACACTGTGCTAAGAGCTTTACAAATATCATCTCATTTGATCCTCACAACAACCCTGGGAGGTAGGTGCTATTATGACTCTTATTTTACAGTTGGGGAAACTGAGGCAAACAGAGGTTAAGTGACTCACCCAAGACCACGTAGCTACTAAGTTTCTGGGGCTGAATTTGAATTCAGGTCTTTATGACTTCACATCCAATGCTCTACCCCTCATGCCACCTAGCAGCCTCATGCTATCAGGATATCCGTGAAAAGCACTTTTTCTCTCATCCTTTGCAGTAAGTTGGCAAAACAAGGAGAAAAGGAGGCAAACAAGAAAGCAAGGACGTGCTATTCCTAAGAACAAAAGTACATATTTTAGGTGTATTTTATGTGTTGTTGATCCAAATGATTTGTTCCACTGCTCATTTTTCCTATCAGTAAAACAAGCAACACAGAGCACTAAATTAAATGAATTTATTCATTTTCAGTCTTTCCTTTGTCCCAATCAACAGCCAGGAAACTGACAAAATATTATGGTGCATATTCCTAAAGTATGTAGTAGGTCATGAGAGGAGGAATAAAGGCTGGCTTCACGGGACCAGAGTAAAGGCAAAGCTCTAGGTATTTATGGAGACAATGTGATAGGGTGGAAAGAACGCTGAATCCAAAGCCAAAGTACTTGGGTTCCCTCCCTGGGCCTCTGTGTCCTCAACTATAAAATGAAGGGGTTGACCTTAGATGACCTTTGTGGTTCCTTCCAGTTGATTCTATGATGTTTCAATAACTCCTAGATCAGTCCCATTGGCATCAATGGGAATTTTAGTTTACATTCTCCAATCTTATCTGCTTAAAATCTTTTCTGAGATGGACCATAGATTTATTTTCCTTTGCTCTATAGAATTCTTGCCATTGAGAAATAAGCTAAGCCATTGACCAGGATGACAGTAGTTGGTCTCAAAGGGCAGAATTAAGCTTTATATGAAATGCTGGAGGGTATACCCTTCAATGTGGGCACACCCTAAAGCAATCAAGACCTGGGGTAGAGATATGCTTAACTCCCTGCATTCACAAAGACAGCACTGACACTCAGTAGCCATGGGATCTCCAGTAATTCCATTTAATTCAATATTGATTGATTGATTGATTCAACAAATCCTTGTTAAGTGCCAATATGCAAAATCCAAAGCAGTGCTTGCCCTCAGATAACTTGCATTCTATAAGTCACTTAACCCCTGAGGCTCAATTTCCATGGGGAGGTGAAGATTGGCATCATTGCACTCTCCCTGTTTCTAATGGCTCTGAATATGGGTATTGGGTCATACATAAGCAGAAGTATATTAGTAGGGGGTATAGAGGTTGAACCACTAACTCTGACCCTTCCCTGTGCATCCAAGCTGAGTCCAGAGATGCCTTCCCCTTTCTGATCAGTTTTACCCCTTTCCCCAAATCTCTTTATGAATTGTCAACATTAACAATGCAACAAGATTTAACAGCTGCTAGTTTTCTTTATACAAAAGGGAAGAGAGGGGAAGAGCACAAGCAGTACAGAATGCTTTTAACTGCAGCCGAAAGCTAGCTTCTTTAGGCACTTTCCCCTCCTGTGAAAGAGCTAAGGCAAAACTCTGGATGAGTGGGGAAGTTAATGGTAGTTGGGCCCATCCAGGCAGCAGAGCCAGGAGACTGAAGGAAAACATTTATTGATCATTACCCTCAATTCCTGGCAGTCTTTCTTTTCCAGTTCCTTCTCAGGACTATTGACACAGCAAACACTGTCATCACCAGCAGCTGTAGTAGTGCCAAAGTCTTATGATAGGTTCACAGGAAGAGATTGTCAGGGAGAAAAACACCAGGACCTAACAGCAACCTTAGAAGGGGGCCTGCCCATGTGGTTCCATGGAACAAGGTAAATTCTGAACACTATACTCTCAACTAGGATCAACTTCTTCCAGTGTCTTACTCCCACAAATCTCTGCAAAACAGCCCTAGAAATGTTCATAAAGCCCTTCTCAGAAACCCCAGTTCCCAAACATCATTATCTAGAAGATCAAGGTTTGGTCTTCATAGCAGTAAGGGTTATAAACCTAAGGGTAAATAAAAGACCCAAAGATAAATTTTAAGAGAGGCTTGGGGGAGAGATCAAGAGGGCACTCAGTGTCTAAGAGAAATTAGGTTAAATTTGACATTTATTGCATCCATCAGTAATTTTTGAAACATTGTATCAGGCACTAGAAATGCTAGGGATATGAGAAGTTGCACCTCGAGGGTGACGAAGGAGATAAAGAATAAAACTGGGGACACCAGGACAGAAACTTTACAACTTCCCCTAGAGCTGTCCCTGAAAATGGAAACAATGGATTTGATACAAACAAACAAACAAAAAAAAGAAATGTTAGGCTTCCTTTTTTTTCTTTCCCAGCAAGACTGAGACATAAGGATCAAAGACTTGTTAGTTAGATATCAGCTCAGAAAGCCTCTCCTACAGGATGCAACCAGCTGGACCCAAAGGTCAGAATAAAGCTCCATATAAAAGTCTCTATCAAGCTGCTTGAGTAATATCTGTGTATATTCCATCTATCACCTTCTGAAAAGTTGCATAATGATAACAACTTCCCCTACTTAAATGATCCTGTATTTAATGAATTGTCATAGGAAACTTCAGATGATACCATTTGTTTTATTAAGAGTCATAGAAATTTAGAGCTGGAAGAAACATTAGATATCAATTAATTCTTCAATTCAGCCATTCAGAAGATTTAGTGTGATGCTTTATATGTTAAATACACAATAGTTTACCTTTCTAGATTCCAGGAATGAGATGTGTTCAGAGCTTTTTTCATCATCATCATCATCATCATCATCATGTATTTCTAGATGCCAGGCACTGTGCTATAAACTGGAGATGAAAAAAGAAAGAGGGGGAAAAATGAGTCCCTGTCCTCAAGGAGTCCATATGCTAATGGGGAAGACAACGTATAAACAATTATGTCCATAGGAGATATATATGATGTAAATGAGAGGTAACCTCAGATGAAAGGCACTAGCAGTGCAGGAGAATGGGAAAAGACTCTGGCAGTAATATTCCATCTGAGTCTTAAAGGAAACCAGCAAAGGCAGAAAGTAGAGGGAAGAAGGGAGAGCATTCCATGAGTGGGAGAAAAACTGTGAAAATGTAGAGTTGGAGAGTAGAGTACAGCATGAGAGGAACAGAAAAAAAGGCCAGTGTCTCCAGATTGTACAACATAATGAAGATAGTGAGGTGTTAAAAAGGTGGAAAAGTCAAAGAAATGCACTGCAACATGAATGAATTCAGTAACACAACGTTTGTTAAACCAAGAATATAAATTACTTAGGGAAGAAATCCAAATTTGACAAGAACTGCTGGGAAAATAGCAAAAAAACACATTTTGAAAGCAATTATATTTAGGCCAGCATTTTATACAAAATACCACAATAGACTCAAAATGGACACTTGACCTCAATGTTAAATTAAAAATGTAGAAGAGAAGAAGTTCTGATACCTTTCAGAGTTCTGTTTAGTTGATGAGTTCTTAGTCAAACATGGTATATTGTTGACCACTAAAGATAAGAGATAATTTTGATTATCAGAAATATTAAAGGCATACATGAACAAAATCGATGCAATTAGGATAAGAATGGAAGCTGTCAAATTTTTTTCTGATTGAGTGGGGGGATCTTTGCATCAAAATATTTCTGATGATGGTCTGATATCCAGGATATATAGGGAACTAATACAAATGTGTAAGATCAAGAGATATTCTCTAATGGACAAATGGTAAAAATACATGGACAAACAGTTTTCAAAAGAAGAATTTCAAAGTATTAGTAACCATCTGAAAGACTACTCCATATCACTAATAAGAAACCTACAAATAAAAACAAACCTGAGGCTGCACCTTTTACTTAGAAAACTAACAAACATGACAACGTGGGAATATTACTTTATAGAGGGGTTGTGGAAAGACAGACACATTAATACACTCTTGGTTGAGTCGTAATTAGTCCATTAGAAAGCAGAATTTTCCTAAGAAATGTCCATACCTTTTGACCCAGAGATCCACTTCCAATTACACATATCTCATTGCTTAGATTGAAGATGTAAAGAAAGGATAGATAGGTAGGTAGGTAGATAGACAGACATGGATAGATAGATATAGATGACATATAGACATAGAAATGGGTATACATTATATATATATAAACATGCTACATATATGTACATATAGATGGAGAGAGATATGTATATAAATGTAGTTATAGACTTAGACATAGATATAGACGCATCCAAGATATATAACAACTTGATTCAAATTTGTAAGATTAAGAGCCTTTGCCAACAGATAATCAAAAGCTATGAAGATACAGTTTTCAATGAAAGGAATCCAAACTACCAATAACTATAGTTTTAAAATGTTCCAAATCCTTACTAATTATAAAAATGTCAACTAAATTGACACTAAGGTTCCACCACAACCTGTCAGATTGACAGGTGTGACAAAATAGGAAAATAATGTATCCAATGAGGTATAGGTAAACAGGTACACCAATACCCTATTAGTATGAGTTTGAATTAGTACGAGTTTGAAGCATGTCAATGAAGGAAATCCCACTATTTTCTGGACTAGTAGAAAGAATATAGCATTTGGATTCTGAAGAACTTAAGTTCAAATCCTTCCTCAGACATTCACTGTATGACCCTGGGCAAAACACAGCCCCTCTAGAATTCTCCTCATTTGAAAGAGGAGGATAAATATAACATTTGCCTCACAAGGTTGTTGGGTAGGTCAAATGAAATAATGTATGAAAGTATTTGTTAGCCTTAAATAGAAGTGTCAGTTATTATTATTTATTATTGATATTATTATTGTCATTACCTCCAGTGACATCTTGCTTGATTTTTTGATAGCTTTTATTGCTAAGTTGTTTTTCCTCATACTGAGTATAAAATTTGCCTCCTTATAACTTCCTTCTATCAATCCCATTTTACTCCCTGAGGCCAAACCATAACCTCTATAATTTAATGACATCTATTATGTCCCCACTCAATATTCTCTTCTCCAGCTTAAATATTCCCGAATCTTTCCCGGGACCTTCATGTGGCAATAGTTTTAGTCTCCTTTATCATTCTGTTTACTCTTTCCTGGACCTGTCATTTTCCTTCCAAATAAGTTGTGCAAAGAAATCAACACAATACTCCAGAAATAAACAGTCCAGGGCAGAATACTGAGGCACTATCATCCCATTCACCAACATTTAGGCCCGTCATATTGCACTGCTGGCCCATATTAAAGACGCAACCCACCAGAACTCCCAGGTCCTTTTCACATAAACCATTGCCTTCCCTGGTATGTGCTTGCATAGCTGATTTCCATTTCCATTTCCATTTTCCATATCATCTCCAAGCAAAGCACAGAGACATTTAATGATCCATATACTGGAATAAGGTTTGTTTCCACAGCTATCATTCTGTAATGGAGTGCATCTCTTTCTGCCTTTCCTTATCAGCACAGACACTCTTAGGGGCTGCATCTATAAAAGTCGCTTCTAAGGTATAAGATGTACACTGTGTTTGAATGGTATGGGAAGGGGGAGAAACTGTGTGGGGGCAATTTATGGTTGGAGAGAAGGTGAAATGATATCTCATTAATAGTTGCCCATGTTCTTTTATTGGTTTAGGTTACTGGAAAATGAGTGAACTATTTGAGAAGGAAGGAAAAACTGAATAAAAAGTAGGGATTAAATGTTATGCATCATGAAAAGATGTGTTATGCACATTATCCACATAATATTATTTGGACTTTACTGGACTTGGAGTCAAGAAGGTCTGGGTTTAAATCCCACCAAAGATGTTTGATCCTAGACAAGACAATTAACCTCTCTTTACCTCAGTTGCCTCATCTTTAGAATAAGGTAGTTGAACTCAATGACCTGTAAAGTCTTGGTCAATTCTAAATCTATGATCCCACAATTTCAAAATAAGTCATACAAACATAAACATTTATTTTGTTGTTATTGTCGTATAGTCATTTCAGTTGTGTCCAACTCCCCATGACGCCATCTGGGGTGGAGAAATCCCCTGTGCCAACAAAATCAAAGATCATTGCTGTACTGACTTAAATACAAAATATATAAATTAGAGACTGGATCTGGAAGTTCCAGGGGATGGGGAACTCCTGAATAAGTGTGCCAGTAAGGCAAAATGGGCTTAGTTTAACAGGTGCCCTTGAGAAGTTTGGCTTTTGTTTACGGTGAAAGTACTTTCACCTGTTAAATGCTAAGCCCCAGGCCCAAAGCCCTATCAGGTGTGAAACCTGTGTGGGCGTAGATTAAGGACTTAAAAGGGGCCAATTCGGGAACCAATGGGTCTCTGGACTCTGGTCTCTAGTCATTGAGGTGGGACTTGAGAACGCCAGAGGCTT
>JAQQSZ010007217.1:0-13376 GCA_028646595.1 Phalanger gymnotis | reverse complement strand
TAGACTGTGTCCTAAGGCAAAAATGGGCTCCTTAGCAGTTAGTTTAAAGGGTGCCCTTGAAGAGTTTGGCTTTTGTTTACCTTGAGTGAAAGTACTTTCATTGAATCTTGTTAAGTGCTAAGCCCCAGGCCCAAGATTTGGGTGTCCTTGGTGCCTCCTTGCCTCAGGGGAGGGCTTAGTTTAGACATGAGTTTGAGTGATATGTCTGGGACAGCGGGGCTCTTGGACCATGTGGGTTTGAGTCTGCCTCTTTGTGGCTATTTTGGGTTGCGTGGCTGAGTGGCATGTGTGACTCACCCCTGACCCTGACAAAGATATAAAAGCCAGGGGTTGGCCTTTTCTTCCTTGGAGCTCTGAGATGCAGCAGTGGTGGTGTGTGTGACTCTGAGCCAGCCTTGTTGAGCTCCCGGCTGAACTCAGATTTTGGTAACTATGAATTGTATTGGGTCTGTCTGTTTGTAATTTGTTTAAGGGCTCTTGAGATGGTGTTGATGTTGTGACTCTGGGCAGCTGTAGCTAAGGAGCCCTCCAGCTTGTAAACCTGGATGCTGAGAACTCTGGTAACTATGTATTGGGATTTGAATCAGACAAGATCTGTCTGTTGAAGTTTGTAATTTGCTTGTACTGTATTCTGAAGATCAGGGTGCTGGCTTTTTCCCCTGAACTAAGTGAATGATATTTGTGTGCTGAATTAAAGTAAGCTTGCCAACCCCTTAACCTTGCTCTCCTTATTAAGGCATATCAAAAGAACCTGGGCTTTCTGACTGTCTGGCAGCTTTCTGGGTGCTGGCTGTGCATGGATCTGGACCCCCCCCCACAGAAGCTGCTAGCCAGATTGTGGAAACATAGACTCATAGACTTTCTATCATCTTCATTCTCCTTTCCAGTCTAGTTACAGACATCCTCGGAGTGGAAGAGAATCCGGTGCCCTCAACAGGGATACTGGGAGTAAATTCTGTCTTTCTCCTCCACATATAAACTATGCAACATTCTTGGTTATGGTAAGCAGGGGCTGGAATCAGAATTGAGATAACTATGTGACTAGCCAGCTTCTCTTTCCATTCTTCAGCAATCTACACAAAATAAGAATAAACTGGATCTTGTCCTTCAGTGATCTTTAGGTGACTTCTTTTATATGTTCATGCCCTTTCCCTTGGTGATGCCCTTCCCATTCATAAACTGCAGGATTTTGCAGATGTCTTGCTAAATCCAGTCAGATTTATTCCTGAATCCAACTGGGCCAGGGGCTGATCTTAATGTAGAAGAAATGTTTTCTTGTCATGCAGATTTGGTTGCCATGCTCCAAGTTAAAGGTCAAAGAAAGATAAATGCTACATGGCTGTGCTCCGTCTCCTTCCTGACCTGCATTTTTTTTTACATTACCCAACCCCTCAAAATGTTTACCTTACATTTGACCAGGGACCTCATCCTGTGGGCATTCATTCTTTGAATCTGTAAGAAAATAATCATTTAAATTGAATTAGGAGGGTCTTCAATTGTTTAGTTAATATTAGCCTATTCATTGCCTCCTTTTCAAAGTAGCTTATTGTATAGCGAAGTAGATCTCGAAAATGCTTATGTATTCATTCACAGATGAGGAATTTCTCATCACTATTTCACAGTTAGGGAAGAAAAAAGTACAGAAATGGTATGTTATATAGCAAAACATTAGTACACAAACAAGAATATGTAAACACTTTCTTCTTAATCTGAAGTTCAATACATTCTTATCACTATAGCGAACATTTCTCGAGCGCCTATCGTTCCATCTGTCCCCATCCCTTCCTACCTCGCTTCCTCCAAGCACCTTGACGACCCTTGTAATGAAAGGCTGAATTCTGTGACACTATGGACAAATGTTATACAAGTTCACAGCTGGTATGTATTATCAATGAAGGATGAGAGGGGAATCAGGGCATGGATTGGAAGTATATGAACCACACTTTGGGAAGAACGGAGAAGCCCAGAAGTAAAAACATATATGGTGTCATTATGTGGGCTAGATCTGGAGCAAGGTTTAGAATAAATATACTAGTCAAAATGGCCTTGTATTAAAGAGGAACATTAAAGTTAAGAAAATTGCTCATGTTTGATTATTTCTTAAGAGGAAGTCATAGATTTTCAATCTGAGGGAAAAATGCAATTTTGGGGTGTCTAACATTGCTATATAGTAAGAAGAGAAATGTGGGAATGTTATAGAAAGGCGGCCAAGCTTGCAAGTTGCAACAGTCCAGACACACGGTGCTGAAGAATGAGTGTAATCTAGTGCCTAAAGGAATGGAGATGAAGAGACCCATACACAATACGTTTTGAAAGAAGGAGCAGGATTTGTTCATTATTTGGCTACAGAAGATGAGAGGAATGATTAAATTGTGATTTCAAGTTTTCAAGATCAGAGAAAATATTTTGTCAATGAGTGAAATATAAAGGTTGGGAGAATGAGATAAAGATCATAAAATTCTCTTGGTCCAATCATTATTGCTATCATTTGCATGTCATAAGTTTCATAACCTTAGAATCAGGTACCTCACTGCTGGTCAGATACCCAAAAGGCTGAGGCAGAAGTAAAAGTATTCAACATGCCATATTCTTCATTGGGCCCCTTTCTATGAACAGAGTACTAGAAACAAATCTAATGCCTGTTACTTGGGAAGTATCTGGAGAAGAAGAAAAAGTGGTATTTAAATACAACAGAATGTCATTGCTTACTTAACCTCTCTGAAACCTAGTTCCTTACGTGCAAAATGAAAAAGGACTAGATATTCTCTAGTATCCCTCCCAGCTTGAGATCTATGATTCTTAATAAAAAATGACCAAAAGATAAAAATTCAGAGAAATACAGAAATAGTAGTATGAATTGATGTAGAGTAATAAAAGCAGAAACAAATAAAATAAAGAAAATGACTAAAGGACAGTAGTTGAAAACATCATTGAAAGACCCTCAGGGCTCACAGAGAAGGGATAATTCCATACACTGACCTTCAAAGCACTAAGCTACTTTGACTGAATATTGCATACGTTGTATCCTGCAAACCTTACAGTCAGGTATAAATCCAAACTATTGTTGTTATTTTCAATCATAATTATTTTATATATTTTATTTGACTTAGTTACTTTTTATAAGGAAGATTTCAGTCTGGTATGGTGTGGGGGATGGTATTTCCAGAAATGACTTTCAAATAAAAAATATCACATCAATAAAGCATATTTTCTAAAAAGAAATAGAGAAGTACAAGGAATAATTTCTTGGGTTGTATTGATACAGCGAAAATTTAAAGGCACTATTTCAAAATTCTATAATTACATTAAAAATCACACTGTGCAAAAACAGGATAAGAGATGCACAACTTGGCAAAAAAATATAAAGGAAGAAAAAGAACTGGAGAACAATTTCATTATGAGTTAAGAGGATAACGTGACAGTTACAAAAAGACAATGTTTAATATGTTCATTACCTATATTTAAAAAAATATCATGGTTTCCAGTTTTTCAGTTTTGAAGGGGGTCAGAGTCAGAGACTCAGGCCACTCAGGGATACTAAAAATTGTTGGCATTTCATGATGTGTTGTGGTGCAACCATCTCAAAGAATTTAGAGTCAGACTGCCTCTCATCCAAGTATAGGCATTTTTTGAGATTGATGCCTCTCCTCCAGCAAACTAAGTTCCAAGAGGAACCCGCAACTTCGGACAAAGCAAGATGGATTTTATAGGGTAAAGATGCAATTACATAACATAAATTATGAATATTAAAAAGGCAGGAGTGAACAGTTTGTTAAGGGATTAGGTAATAGGGGAGGGATCCCAGCCACCGTAGACCTGTGCATGAGATTACCCATAATGCATACAAAAAAAAAAGCATTGGCAGGTATGTATGTATGATAATGATATTATAGTAAGCCTTCCTATGTCATAATTTCACCTAAAGGATAGCTTTTGCTATTACTGCACGGGTGGCTACTTAGGGAAAGTTCCTTCTACTGTTTTGAGGTCTACATCCTGTGCAAGCATCCTGGTGGTGCTGCTTTCTGATTGGCTGAGTATTGTGGTCCTGTCTGAGATTAGATGGATGCGGTTGTGGTCACATGCATGGTTGAGTGCATACCTGCTGTTTCTGTGGGAAATATGAGGACAGAGTCTGGGAGCAGTGGTTAGCTAGAAGTAGTGGTTGGGATTTTGTCACATGGACATTCTTGCTGTTTCTGTGAGAAATATGAGTTTATGGACACAAGTATTGTTCTAGTGAGCATTGAGGCATATACGAAGAAGTTAGGATATTGAGTAAGAAGGGGTAGGGGAGAGGGGGAGTAGCCAGTTAGGGGCAGTGGACCTGCAGTTCAGTGGGGCCTGTGAGGAAGTAAGAATATTGGGCCTAGGGGCAGCTTTATTAGGATTCCATCACCAGGAGCAGTGAGTAAATACTCTTTTTTTTATTTATTTGGGTACTTCTGAAATACTACATTACTGAAAATGAAAGTTGGGTTAAAGACTTCAGAGCTTATAAGGGCTATGGCTCAAGCCCCCATTCCATAGCACTGTCTCCAATATTATCAATCAATTATACTTAGTATCTTCCTTATATCATTGATTGACTCAGTGATTGTTATCTAAATGTCTTTAAAGCAATTAATATCAACTGACTTTTACAGAGGCATATTTACTGAGAAAGTACAGCGGGAAGATAAGTATAAACACATCCCTCTGAAACAAAGGCCCACACTTACCTAGACAACCTTGATACTTGTAGAGAGTGGGAACAAAACAGTCACTATGAACCATTTGCTTCACTCATTCACTCCTGAACTGGACATAGGCAATGAGCAATGTTTATCCAGAAAGTGATTTCCCTGCTGTCAGGTCTAATTCCAAGCAATAGGATAGATATCTCACAGGTTGTTTCTTTGGACTGTGCCTACAATAAACTCTAGAATGGACACGTCTTCATTTTTTTTAGGTTCCGCAAGGTCATATTGTGGTCTGTTCCATCTCTAACACTCTCCCCAGAAGCAGGAAAGATTCAGTGTGAGGAAGCAAAGAAACAAAGTGTAGGGAGGAGGTCATTAGGATGCATATTCATGGTCATACACCTGTTAAGGTGGATAAATAAGCAGCTAGCAGCAGGCTATCATTGTGAATATCTCTTTCTACATATGGAGGTTGCAGCACTCTACTCAATAACAAAAAGGAAAAAGAAAGACAGAACCTTTCTTTTGCCAATGCTTTAATGAACTCTTGTTCAAGTTCCACAGCCAAAGAAATGTCTGTTTCTTTGCCACACGGTTGGTAGAATTGAAATAGTAGTACAATCCATTGGCATGGTAAAGTGGACAGCTGGCCACTGCCATTCCATGAAAACAAGAGCATTTGAAGCAGGCTCATCAAAGATACATGCTTCCCGGATTGAGCGAGCCTTTATTGACCAATCCCCTGTATATTTCATTTCAGAGGGCCCTTCCTTCCTCCCTTCCTTCCTTCCTTCCTTCCTTCCTTCCTTCCTTCCTTCCTTCCTTCCTTCCTTCCTCCTTTCCTTCCTTCCTTCCTTCCTTCCTTCCTTCCTTCCTTCCTTCCTTCCTTCCTTCCTTCCTTCCTTCCTTCCTTCCTTCCTTTTTGCATTTTCTTTAGAAATATCTGCCAACGAATCCCATGATATGAAGCAAATTTGTCTCAGCTTCCTTATTTATAAAATAAGAAAATGCACTCTAACTCATCTTCCATCTTGAAAAAGCTTTTATTCTGTGATTTTATGATAAAAGGCATTCATTTTAGAAATTGTCTGTGGTATTAATACAACAATGTGAAGAGGTTTTAGAAGAAAACTGTTTAAAAAACGTACAACTTATAATTAGCTTAAATTACGTTGTTATCTTAACAAAGTCTTTCATAGTGGCCTGCAAATCATTTCCTCCTTAGAAGACATGCAGAAAAATTGATAGGAGAAAGATAAATGATTAGTTTTATAGATGTTGTGAATATTCTCACTCAGGAAGGAGACAAAGGTTAAAACAGCATCTGTTCTCTGTAGGGGGCATGAAGTAATTTTTGGAATAATGGTAAATTCATCCTTTTATTTCTTGTTCCTGCTAGAATTCATATTATCTTCAATCAATATTGGTTGTGTTTGTGATTTTAGTTAAAATGGGAAATTCAATACAAGAAATTGTGCTTCCAATTATCAAGTTTTTTTTTCACTTAATTGAAAAATGAAGAAGGTTATTAACTTAATGTAATTTGTTTTGAAGTTTTTTTTTTTGTAATTGCTTTCAATACTTTGGAATCATTTATTAAGAACAAATTACCAGCATGAAAATGGACAGGAATACTTCAAAATTATTTGATTAATATTTTTATTACTCACTTATGTTTGGAATGAGTGAGGAAACGCAAGTTTGGCATCTTGACATGCTATTGGATTTAATTTTCATGTCTATATAGTCAAAGTTTACAATATCTTTTCTTTCTAATATTCACCTTCCTCACTGAGCCAAGTTTCATCTTGACAATATTAAATCAGTCAAATGTCTTGCTATTTAGCTAGCCAAGAATTATAATGCTTTACAACCCATACCGGAAGGTTTTATCCTTCTTTGAAAAGTCTCCTAAAATTCTTGACGCTTTCATTAAATTTACACTGATTCTACACACAGACATCCCTGGGCATCTAGCCAAAAATAATATTAATATTTTGTTGTTCATCCTCCCTTTTCAAAGAGGACCAATGACATCACAGGAAGAGGGCTTAACCTGCATAGGAATTGGATTCGAATGAGGCAGAGCAGCACGAAGTCATGAGCCTCACTCTTCCTTTCAGAGTCACTAAGTCCAGTGGCAAGACAGAAGTCAGTATGACTGGTGATGGCCGAGGACTCAGTGTGTGACTTTGGCATCTTTGATGTTTAACTAGTCTCCAAGCTCCCCCACAGGACCTGCTCTGGCCAACTTCACGGTCATTGGAACAAATTGTTTTCATCCACCCATTCTGCCGTTCATTCGCTCATTCTTCACGTGCTTTGGTAGACATCTTTCTAACTCACCATCAGGCATGAGGCCACAATTCACCCTCAAACTGGTTTAATTCATACGCTAAAATGGTTTTAACAGGGTATGGTCACTGCACGTGCTACAGCTTCTTGAAGTCATGGGTGAGAGTTGAGCAAGAGGTGAACACCAAAAGTGAATGAGCAGCCCTGAAAACAGCTCAGCAATCCCTCACACCAAAGCTGCCAGCCTACCTGAACCCGCCACACACCATTCCCATTCCCATTTTTATGTTGAAATAGAAGGATTGTAAAAATATTTTCCATGCATTCTTTTTAAAGCCTAACAACAGCCAAGTATGAAGGGTGATATTATGCCCATTTTTCTTATAAAGAAGCTTGGAGTCCCCAATGATTCTATGATGTGTTGATATAAACAATCTAGAGCATAAATGAATGCTCCAAGGACATTTAGCTCTTACGTGGCACTGTGGAAAATAGCTAAATGAATCATTCCCTGCTTTCAGAGGGTTAGTGCATTGTATGTTAAAAAAAAAAAAAAGCTTCTAAGATTTCAATTGCCAGCAAGTTAAATTTAAGGGCGTTCATAGATGATGTAAAAAGTGATGTCATCTTAGCTCCTGTGATAGCCAGACTTTGTATGAGGCAGAATTCAATTTGGTTGTGATCTCACTCCTTCCTCCTTTGAGTGTGTGATCAACATGATGCAAAATCACCTTTGGTTCTTTAACTAGGTTATAAGATTTTAATTAATCAACTATAGGTGTAAGATTAAGAAAGCCAAGTTCTTTGAACCACAGTCATTTTATACAAAAATTATGTTCCAGTGAAATTCAGGAGATTCATCGTTTTCAGTCATCAAAGAAATAATGGAGGAGAAGAACTGAATTTGGCTGTTTGGCAAGCTCTTTCTTCTCCAAACCTCCCCATTCTTACTCAGCATTTGGACAACAGAGTATCTTACCAGTCTAGAGAATTTTTGATTTCCCATCTTGTTGTATGTGTCCCAGACATATCTGATGATCAATTTAACATTAGAATATGATAGACTCAGTGTTGATTAACCATGGGTAAGAGAAACTTCTTGAGCTCTCTATGAATAAGAGAAATAGTCTTCCAACAACCAAGAGCTGTGTTACCCCTTTGCCTCCCACCAAACTTAAGCCTTGGCCTATTTTCTCATTGATTTCAATTATACTGGTTAGAGAATGTGACATAGACCTTAGGTTGATATTTTGTACCCACTATTTTTACTCTATCATCTTAGTAACTGCCGCTTTCTAAAAGCTACCTTAGCCTAGATGATTGTTTTGAAAGATACTGACATGTACCACTGTTGGATTGAGCTGATTCTACTAAAATAAAGGTATTCCACCCCTTTGAGGTGCCATTAGGGCCCTGGTATGGGTTCAGGCATGGGGATATAGTAAATCTCTTGGGAATGGACTCAGTATTGGGAGTTGGAAATGGAATAAGATCCTCAGAACTTGCATAGGATACAGTAGCAAGAATCCACTTTACATGACTCTATAATACTTATAAAAGATAATAACATTTGTTAAACACCTAGCCTATATCAGCTACTGAACTAGGTTCTAGGTCCTATGCTGTGTATGGCAAAATGGAGGGAAAGTCTGGCACCCTGATCCTTCTTCCCAGCCTTTTGCCTCGACTTCTAACTCTTCATGTCCATGCAGTCATACTGACTGAATTCCCATTCAAACCCTACTTCCAACTCCTTGCGTTCATGGAGTTAGAACCAATTTCAGATAGTGATAGATGAAGGACAAGAATTAAGTATTTGGAGAAGGTAACTTTATGGACTTGTTTTGAGCAGATGCCTTCCATCATTGACACAAGTGACCTATATATAGGTCTACAAATTTCCCCACTACAAAGGGGAGAAGAAAGTACGAGATTTCTACACTTACTTAACCTGAATACACATTGTAAAAAAGAAACTGAAGGCACATACAAATGGGAATTGTTTTTTTTTCTTTCCCCTAGCCCCCACCCAAGCCCATTCCTCTTCCAAAATGTCTTATTACTGTCAGGAACACTATCCTACTTTCAGACACCCAGCTTGACAACCTGAATTTCATCTGTATCTCTTCACTCTTATTGAGCTCATATATTTAATCACTGGGAATATGTTTCTCATTAACCTGCACAAGATATTTCTCTTCTCATTCATGCTAGCACCATAGCTCAGATTGTCATCACTCCCCCCACCCCCATTATTTCAATAACTCCTTAACTGTTGTCCCTGATTGTATTGGGGATACTTGAAGAGTTTGTCTTTTGTTTCCTTTGATTAATTTAGTGTCTTTGATTGAGTCTTACTAGGTGCTAAGCCCCAGGCCCAAACCCCTATCTATTAGGTGCTAAGCCTATGTGGGTGTGAATTGGTAACTAAGGTGGGGATCCAGGTAGGGCCAATGAAGGGAGGTGCTAACTCCAGAGCCAATAGTAAAACCTTAAGTTCTGGTTCCTAAGATGATGTTTGATGACAGCTAAAGAGTGCATAAAAAGGGAAGACAGAGCTATTTGCTTAGGGCTCTCGGTGACTCTGGGCAGCTGTAGTTAAGAGCCTTCCAGCTTGCGTGGATGTTCAGACTTGGTTAAACTCTGGTAACTCTGAATTGGGATTTGAATCAGACAAGGTCTGATGTTTGTAATTTGTTTGTATTTTGCTCTGAAGTTCAGGGTGCTGGTTTTTTCCCCTGAACTAAGTGAATGATATTTGTATGCTGGATTAAAGTATGCTTGTTAACCCCTTAATGTTGCTTTCCTTAGTAGAGAAGATCAAAAGAACTTGGGCTTGCAGCATTCTGTGAGCTGCTTGTTGTTGGTTTTATACGCCCACAGCAGGTGCTAGCCTGATTGTTGAAACACTGACTCAAGGCTCTTTCCACTCTAACTTTGCTCAAACACCCAAGTGATTTACTTACAATATAAGTCTGTGCTTGTGACTTCCCCCATCTCAGTAAATTACAGAGTTTAGATACATTAGCTTCTAATTTCTAGATTGCCTTTAGAATTAAAAACTAACTCCTCTGCTTCACTTTCCAAACTCTTACCAATCAGACTCCTTCCTATCTTTCCAGTTAAAAAAATCCACATACATATGTATATACATACATATACATACACACATATATACACATACGTATTACGCACATTTCTGTCTCTCTCTCTTATCCCCTCCATACACTCCGCAGCCCAGTCATACTCGCCTACTAGGTGTTCCTAATATAGGATCCTCCATGCCCCATCTTTATGTCTTTGCATCCCTCATCCCCATTCCCTAAAATGGTCTCTTTCTTCATTTGTATGTCTTAGAATCTTTCATGTCCTTCGATAAGCAGCTGTGCCTGAGGCTTTTTCTTTGCCCTCCAGGATCTATTGTTTTCCTTTCTAAGGTAACCTTGTACTTACTTTGTATACTTTTTCTACATTCTTATAAATGTACTTGTTGCCACCCTTGATCTAATGTAAACTTCTGGATGAAAAAATCTACTTTTCATTTGTATGTGCCACATCTGTGGTAGGATACAGTAGACACTTAACGAATGCTTGTTTCTTTGCTTAACTGAGGACATCTACACATTCAGATTGCTGATACTTCTATAGTCTATAACAGTCTTTCCTTCCATAACATAAGTAAGAATCAGTTTGCGCTGTTCCATGCAATGCAGTTCTACTTAAGACTCTGACTTAATTGCCTGCAGGTCAATTAGCAATTTAAAAAAAAAGAAATTCTTATGTGAGCATGATCAACTACACAACTTGTCATATAGATGAAGCGACATCCTGTAGGTGAAGAGATATATTAGAAACGATGGAATTAGCCTACACAAATCTATAGGCAGAATCAGCGTAATCCAGCAAGAACCCAATAGAAGATCAGCTCTGGAGAAGGCAGTTGTAGCCATGATCGCCCAGTCAGTCACATCCCAACTTTTAGCAGGAAAGCAAGCCAATCAATGTGAATGTGATCATTGAAAAAGCTAAGCAGCAAGAGAGCTTTAATCAAGTGCCTTTATAAGTGAAAGTCCCAGTGGTGACTGGATCAATAAACAAGATTTATTTTCTCTTAAGTGTAGGTCAAAGTGAATTTAGCTCCTATTGCACCATAGGGATGCACTGGACCCCATCATGGCTCTAAGCTTCAGGGCATATCTGAAGCTAGATCTGGACCATGAAATTCTAGAATGAACATTTTCATAACGGAAAAAATGTGGCTAACTACAGACATCAACCTCAGCTCAAATGCCTTTATTTTAAAGTATCAGGGAAAACAATCAGTGTGGCAATTCAAAATTTTCTATGTGTCTGAGTTTCTCATCTTAGCCATGTCAGTATGTGATCTTGCCAAGTCATTACCCTTCTTTTGGACTCATTTCCTATATTTGTCAAATGATGTAGCTGGATATAGCTAGATGAATCACTAATTCTTCCTGTTCTAAAATAACAGATTTCTAACTCGTATTTCCATTGTGATCAGAGAGTAGATTTGCTTAAATAAGCTCATTTTAAATGAAAAGATCATGATTCTGGGCACTATCTGGGGATATACACTCAAGTCCCTACACTTAGCCTCCACAGAATTATTCTTTTTTGTGGGTTTTCTGAAATTCAGGGAGCTGCAAGTTGTAATATCTAAGCTTATCTCAGCTGGAGCTAGGCCTACTTGGGGAAATGTGTGATTTCTCCACTGGCAGGGACCCAACCACTTAGGGGCTTAGAGATTTTAGTTAACTTTTATCCTCTGAAGAAATGACCCTTCTCTTACTGTGGGAAGAAATTGCCTATTTTTGCTCTATGTTTAAAGTACTTTTGATATTATAAAATTGTAAGCTGGGGCTTTGCAAGGTCCTTCCCTGAGGAGTAGGGCACAAGATGATGAAGCACTAAGATTCCACCTGGGAAGGAAATGGAGTTATTTGTCTGAGCCTGGAAGTGTCTGAATCTTCATCACCTTCCCTACTTGCACTTCAGATAATATTTCTTGAAATGAAATGATGTCCCAGGATTTAGGTACAGTTCAAAAAGAATCTTCAGAGTTGAAAATAATGCATGATACTTACTAGTTGGTCATTGAAGGGAACATGAGAACAGGCATTAGAAGTGGAAAGAGTCTTATAGGTCATCGAGTCATTCACTGAAACTCACAGGTGTTAAGTGACTATTATGTACCAGAAACTGTGCTAAGATCTTGAAATACAAACATAAAAAGTTTTTTTTTAATCTTTGCTGAGATGAATTATTATTTTATTATTATATTAATAACCAAAGTCTAAATTGGGATCCAGGAGTTTCTCCTCAATTTCCTCATTAAGGCAGCACAGCCCCTGTGAAAAATAAGTCTCTGCAGGACATGACTGATTGGGGAGATTACTCCTACCCTCAAGGAACATGCTCTTGATCTTGGGTGGGAACACACACAACAAGAAGACCTAACTTCTGTTTAGTATATAAGCAGAAGTAAGTCTAGGTGAATTCTTACTTTGGGGAAAAGAGCTCCTGTCCTTGTGCTCCTCCATTAGAGTTTAAGATGATAACCCAGCTCATGAAGGAGAAAGCCAACCAGAGTGCTTGGATGGAGATGGTGTCCCCTGTCCAAAGTGCTAGAGAAGGCAGAATCTCATGATCAAGCCATGTTCTCAGCAGGAGGACCCGGAGACCTCTAGCTTACTTTCTCATTAAATGTCCACCAATCAGGGTTGATTTTCACCTGTCAGAGGCATTCCCTTTCTCAAAAAAAATATTTAAAACTTAAAGGCTGTCACTGGGTAGTCTTTAGTTACTTATAAAAATCACTAACCATCAATTTATTGATTGTCTGATAGCCTAATTAATAAATTGATTACAGAATTAATTACCCAGAAACTCTCTCTTGGGGTTTTTAGTTCATCACACTGCCATGAAGGAATTTATATTCTATAGAGGAGGAAAGATGTACATTCATAAAATGGAGCATAAGGTCTATTCTCATACTCCCAACAAGCATTGACTAGCAGGCTGGAATCAATTTTTGTTCTATTTTGTGTTTTTTTTTCTTCTTTTAAATGCTGCTCAAGAGATTTGTTCTTCACTAATCTTTCCATCCCCTTCCCAGTGCCTTTTGCTCTCCTACCAAAAAAAAGCACCAACTCAAAACAAAACAACAACAAAAGCACACACAAAACAGCTTGTATTTATTTTCTTTACAATTATATATGTATTTGTTGTATCCTCTGGTAAAATATAAGGCCAAGGACTACTTCATTTTTGCCTTTGTTTTCTGGGTATCTAGCACAGTGCCTGGCACACAGTAAGTGTCTTAAAAATGTTTGATTGATTGATGAGTATTAATTAGCAAGATCTACCTATCATTGCTGT
>JAQQSZ010007216.1:0-13376 GCA_028646595.1 Phalanger gymnotis | reverse complement strand
CCTGGTCTGGTAGGTCCGCGTCTGGTCTGTTTGCGCTGCGCTCAGCTCCGCTCCCCTCGGCTGGGGGCTGGGAGGTCCGTGTGGGACCGACCTTACCCAGGGACCATCCAGGCTGTCCTGTGGTGGAGCCCTGCTTCCCTCTGCCACTTCGTGGGTTCTGCAGCTCTAAAATTGGTTCAGAGCCATTGTTTTATAGGTTTTTTGGAGGGACTTGGTGGGGAGCTCATGCCAGTCACTGCTTCCCAGTCGCCATCTTGGCTCCGCCCCGATTCTTGGTTTTAATTCTAGGTCTTTTGACCTGTGGAATATCATATTCTGAGTCCTCCAATCCCTTAATGCTTCCAAATCTTTTGTTTTCTTATTAAAATAGTTATTGATATTTTCTTGTAAAAATCACCCTTGCTTCCCAATGAGCACTACCTCCCAAATTTGTCCTTGTAATGTGGAGGTTGAGTTGTTCAAACAAATATGGAGGCTTTATTTGTTTGTTTTGTGTGACTAGAATTTGTGAAGGCTTTAACCATACTGGTGATCCTTTGGATATTCTACAGCTTAAAATAGTCAAAATAGCTAGCATTGTATGGTGCTTTAAGGTTTGCAAAGCACTTTACTGATGTTATCCCATATGTTCCTCCCAACAACCCTGAGGCAGATGCTAAAATTATCTACATTCTACAGATAAAAAAAAAAAAACCTCAGGCTTGGAGAGGTTAAATGAACTACCTATAGTTACACAGCTAGCAAACCTTCCTTATTCCAAGTCCAGCCCTCCTCCCATCATGCCATCTAGCTGCCTAGCTTAGCACTGTCCTTCTGAAAATGTGATGCCCTCAATTGATTCCAACAGGCCATAATTGTTTTCACTAGGACAGAGGACTGTGGGACCATTGCCCCCAAATGCCTGGGTGCTACGTCTCTATTAAAGTAGCCTATGTTTGCGTTAGCTTCCTTTATCACAAATGTCATATTGTTGATTCATTTTGAATTTGTATCATAACTAGTTTCTTTGTTTTTAATATAAAAAAGGGCATCTAGCTATCACTGTGGATAGAATGCTGGTTCCTTCCCGAGCTCATTTTACAGATGAAGAAATGGAGGCAGACAGGGTTAAATGAATTGCCCAGAGTCACATGGCTGATTCCAAGAAAACCTGAATTAAAATGGCCTCAGATACTTACTAGCTGTGTGACCCTGGGCAAGTCACTTAACCCTGTTGGCCTCAGTTTCCTCATCTGTAAAATGAGCTGAAGAAGGAATGGCAAACCACTCCAGTATCTTTGCCAAGAAAACCCCTAATGGGGTCATGAAGAGTCAGATATGACTGAAATAACCGAACAATAACAACAAGCTGTGTGACACTAGGGAAGGCACTTAACTTTTGTCTGCCTCAGTTTTCTCAACTGTAAAATGGGGTAGTAAGATTGCTCCTATTTCCCAAAGTTATTGTGAAGATCAAATGAGATAACAATTGTAAAGCAGTTACCCTAAAACCTGACACATATAAGCTCTATATAAATGTTACCTAGTCTTAGTATTGATTTATTGTTATTATTACTATTATTATTATTAGTAGTAGTAGTAGTCGTAGTAGCAGCAGCAGAAATAGCTACTCCTCCTCTGTCTTTTTTAACCCCCATATAAAACTTTACAATGCACTTAATTTTTTTTTTATTAGACCCATGAAACATTAGGTGAGGAGCCCCTGATGTAGAAATTCCTCTCCTAGGGAAGATCTGAACTTGCTTTATACCTAGGAGTCTTAGAGAATTGTCTGAAGGCACCAAGAAATTTAGCGACCTGATCAGTCACATAACCAGTATATGTCAAAGGTAGAACTTGAACCCAGGTCCTCCTGACTCTGAAGTCAGTTTTTAATCCATTCTACTTTGCTGCCTCCACACTTTCCACTAATATTGACGATTGGGCTAAAATCTGACTCTCATTGACTTGTTATGGTATGGAGGGCAAGAGTTCTTAAAGAAATTCTGGCAAGTCCTATCAAACTGGAAAACCTTAAGTATGGGCTCTGTGGCAAGACTATATTTCTGTTTTCTGAGGACCAGCCTAGAGACATCAAGTGAGGTTCAACACGAGGCCCATCATGGGATGATGAATTTTTAGCCAAAACACATAGAGTAGAGCCATCATGTACATTTATGTAGCACTTTAAGGTTTGCAAAGTGCTTAAACAATGTCACCTTCAAGCCTTAAAACAACCCTGGGAAGAAGGCACTATTATCCCCATTTTACCAATGAGGAAACTAAAGCAGAGGTTAAGTGACTTATCAAAGGTCATACAGCTAGAAAGCGTCGGAGGCTGGATTTGAACTCAGGTTTTCCTGATTCCAGTTTCAGTGCCCTATTTACTGTGCCACTTGCCTATCTATCAGTGGGGAGGGATTCACGCACCCTGAGAAAATTAGAAATTGAAATAATGAAATATGATTATGGCATTTAGAAGTATTTCCTTTTCTTTTCCAATAACAACTTCAACTTTAGTAAATACAACAGGTATACATATATATATGTATATATACATACGTATATATATACATATATATATATGGATAGATAGATAGGCAGCTTTTGTATTCTAAATATTCAGGTGCATTAAAGTTTAAAAGTCTTCTTGTAGTTATAGAAAAATGAACTTACTTTCTATTTCTTAAGAGTATATCAGTTCCATGTAAGATCATCCTTTTTTGTCCTGTTCTGGAAATGCTTGTTTTATCCCATGAATTAAAAATGAAATTTTAAAAATAGTGTAACATCTTCACCAAGTATTCAATGTCAAAATATGACAATTCTATCTAGTTTGCCACCCAAAAAAGTAGGAGACCATGAAGGCTTAGGTTGAGTTTTATTTCGAGATGCTTCTGATTGTCCTCCATGATTGATGAGTGGTGACCATTCCAGTTCTTCCATTTCACTTGGGTCATTTGTTAATTAACACTTCCCAGAAAGTGTAATTCCTCTTCAATCTTGAGCTGTGGCTTCAGGTCTAATCCTGGTAAATGCTTCCTTTACCTCACCTTGAGCCACACCTGTGGTCATTCACAGCTGTTTTGAGACTGGCTGGCTGGTAGCTTCAACACACATCTGATCAGAAACTGCTTGAATGAACAAGACTTTCAATTGCTCAAAGGTATTTGTTTTCCTTTTCTTCCCTTTCAAGGATGTTTTGTGTGTATGACGGATGTTAAAGAACTATGAAAAAGACTGTGAGGAGAAAAGAAATAGGAGTCTAAAAATCTATAAATAATCCTTGAATGTGTATGATACATACATCCATATACACAAACGCATAGGGGAATTATTATACTCAAAGACTGGCTAATAAGATAACATGTCTGATAGCAACGAATATGTTTCTATATGTGTATATGTGTGTACACACATAAGTATATGTGCACACACACTGATAGTAAAATCGTCAGTCAAAAAATTCCCTACTCTCTGCCCCTCTCCCCCAGCGATATGTTCTTGTTATTCAGTGTTTTTGGTCATGTGCACCTTTTCATGACCCCATTTGTGTATTTCTTGGCAAAGATACTGGAGTAGTTTGCTATTTCCTCTCCAGCTAATTTTACAGATGAGGAAACTGAGGCAAAAAGCGTTTTAAGGGACTTGACCAGGGTCACACAGAGAAAAGGTGTCTTAGATCAGATTTGAGCTCAGGAAGATGAGTCTTCCTTACTCCACGCCCAGCATTCTATACTCTAGCTGCAAATTCATGACATCTTCAACCACAATAGTACAGAGTACTAGCAACATAAAAGGAGATTTTGTATTTGTAGCCATTGGTTCCCATTCTCTCTTTTCCCCCTACATTTCCACTTCCACTTTCAGATAATACTTCTGAACACAAATAATGCCATCCTTTGGAATTTATGTTTGCCTCAATATTAGGAATTTGAGATGCAATTTGTTTCTGGTAATTCTGGGAGATCCTCTGTCATATATATTCTAGGAACAGTTAACACCTTGAGCGATACCTCTTTAATCTCTTCTAACTTCCCTTAACTGTGTTTTCTACTCTTGACTTCCCCCTTTATTGCAAGCATAATATCCTTGAAAAGTGTCCCCCTGTCCTCTGTCTCCATACTACAGGAAAACGTTCATATTCAAATTCATGGTTAAAAAGAAATAGAAATCCCCTCCATGGTGATCTATTTCCTTTCTAATTTTCCTTGCATGGAGGTGTTAACTCTTTTTTCAATCAGTGCCCTACTTCAGTGGTTACTGGTTACACCCACTTTTGCACTATCACAAGAAGAGTGCTAGCAACAATAATTTTGAAATTCATTACAATGCCAGGGTTTATATGCCCTCATTAAGCATTAATTGGTAGTTGATGGCGATTGCTATTTTTAACACCATTAGTTCATAGCAATATAATTAGTAACGCTAAGTACAGGAACCACATTAATAGCATTACTAATTGTAAATCTAGAGATAGGAACTCAACATGACTGGTTAATTTCCAAGCTATAGCTTATGCTAATTGGCTAGAGGACATTTCTGCTGAACTAGAAAGGTAAACAATTAAAAATCTTATCTTGATTTTTTTGTTTTGTTTTGTTGGTGATGGTGATGGTGGTGGTGGTGGTTTGCCATATGAATATACTTTCTTGCATTTCATACATTTCGTTCTATGAAACACAGTATGCTCTTCTAGTTTCATAATTTGCCATCCTTTTAAAATAATTCTGAGTGCTTTTGTCTCTTTTGAACACAATTTTTTAAAAGAAAAATTTAAAGACCTTTGTTTAATATTTTTTTTCATAGCAAAGACATTGGGAAGGATAAGTGCAGAGGAACTGTTTAAAATCTGACTATTTACATTATACAGTAATTGCTTTCAGACGGCTTGGGTAGACTCTATTACAACTTCCCATTCTGTTCCTTTCCCTCCACATTTCTCTAGTAGCAAACTGACTGATTTAGAAATCTCTTTGAATCAAGTGTATAATCATTATCAGGAACATCAGAAATTTATGGAGTTTCTAAGGAAAAAATGGATCCTGAGCTTTCATCTAAGATATTAAATATGTCTTATTTGAAACATGTAAAACGCATAGGTTTTACTCTGTATTCCCAGTATATTTATCTTTTGTTAACTTTATCAGCTTATTATGCATTAAAGCATGGAAAGTAGTAATTCCCAACAATCTTAATTCCCCAATTCTGTATATTTCATAGGGTGCTTTGTTCAAATGTGATTGGGTATTTTTTCTTTTCTTTAAGGAGAATGATTTTTTTGGGGGAGGAGGGAATAATCAAGTACAAGGATATGCTAGAGTGGAATATATTTGAAACATTGTCCAAGTATTATTTAACAAGGCAATTTTAATTATGTTTAATCTATCTAAAGTAGAGTCCTTTAGTGAAGAGAGCAGGAATATACAATTTAAGAACATTTCTAGGCAATTCAATTTTTAATAAATTTATAATGGGAAAGAAGTAAAGGCCATTGACATTGAGTCTTGGGCTACTCTTTTGACTTCTTTTCTTTCTTTTCCCCCATATATTAGGGCTGTCATGTTTATCTTATGACCTTATTGCTGCCACTGGTGGTAGGGAGAACAGTACTCCAAGGGATACTTTTTGTTAAAACTTGCCAATGTCAAAGGACTCCATAAATGAGCCTGGGACCCATCCTAAAGTGAAATCATCATTTTATTGACTTGGTGAAAGACTTAGTAACCAATTATTTGTGAGCAAGGAGAGGGGAAGCAGATAAAGGACCATGGACTAGGATGTTGCTCTGTTTCCTAAAGGAGTTGATGGCTTATGTTGGCACCAGAGGCCATGGAGAGTCGAACAGGTTTATTAGGTTTATTAGGCCCTTTCTGTCACTTTCAACTCCTAGTAGAATGTGCCTTTGTCTGTCAAAATGTGTAATACTGCTATTTAATGGTAATTAGTTAATGATTATGTCGTTTCTTTTGGCAGGGAATGTGTTAGCTGATGAAACAATTTGACTTTTAAAAAAATAAACAATGGAGGAAGAGATTACCAGAGGGGCATCTGATAATTGCTGTATCTGTTGTCATGCTAGTACAAGAAAGAATGCTCGAAGGAAGAGATGAGCTGCTTTACTGGCCTGTTGGGGGCACTGGGTTGCTTTTTTTTCTGTTTTAGGTGAAATTTTATTTTGGAAAATGCCCATTATCTATGATTATGTAAAGTATTTTTTTTTCTTTTGGAAAAGAGGGCATAAATGTGCTCCTTGTTCAATAAAGTCCCAAAAGAAAGTACATAATTCTATATTTTAATTATCTGGTTAAGGGAAAGGCCAGGATCCTAGCATCTTAGGTGGTAGAGCAAGAAGGTACTGTAGAGATCATCGGGCCCTAGCTTCTAATTTTGAAAGTGCAAAATCTCAGGCCCATAGAAATTTAAATAATGGCCAGGGTCACACAAGTAGTAAGTTACACAGCTATTGTACCAGATTCAACATTCTTTCTATCACACCATGGAAAAATGGTACCTTCATTTGTTCACTTTTCTAGGAGTCTCTTTGTCACTTTGAAAGTAACGAAGCAAATTTGAGTTGATATCACAAATAGTGGAGCTAAAATAACTTAGTGGGAGCTGATATGCCACTTTGACACAATTGCAGAGATGAAACCAGGGTAGTGACCAGGGCTTTGTCTCAGGTCACTAAAATTGAAGGCACTGAAGGCACTTGGAGTTCTTCAGCCATAAGCTTAGCACCAAGACATAGGATCATACATACAGCTAAAGCTGGGAGGGACCTCAGAGCCTATTCAGTCCAACCTTTTGTTTTACAGATAAGGAAATTGAGACTTGTATTTTAAGTAGAAGAGGCAGGATTTGAACCCAGGTCATCTGATTCCAGAGAAAATGTTGTTTTTCATTGCCATAATTAATCAAGATAGGATCAGCCTCTTGGTGCTCCAGGACCTTTTCACCACTTATCTTGAAAAAGATGTTTTATGCTGCATTTTATGAAGCTTGCCCAGACATCCAAATCCATAGTTATAGCTCTGTATAGTCAGAAAGATGAAATGCTTCCCCTCCATCACAAACAAAGCAGAAGGGACATGAATATTAGAATATTATTCAAATTATTTGACTTTTCTGTTCAAACCCTTAGCCAGCATTTATGAAATTATAAGAGGGATTTTTCTGAAGTACATTTCAAATGTGCATGTCGATATGCAAATTCCAGTCAGGTAACAGAACAGGTGATGATGTATGGTTGTGAATCTGTTTTCAGCAAATGTTCCACTTTTCATGCCATCTGACCTGAAGTTTCTGTGCTCTAGCGTGACTTGCTATTTCAGGGAAGATATGCAGTCAGTATGAAAGAGCAACCTTAACCTCACCTGTGAGTCGGTTGTGGGAAAGGGGCACATGGGAAGAGAAGGCATGTTTTATGAGATCTGAGAAGGATTTGACCCTGAAATGATGAAATATTTAGAATTTTAACAGCCATGCCCTATCTGAAACAGATGTACAGTAGGCTATTGCCTCAGAAGATGCCTTGGCAAAGGACGACTAGAACTGAGTCGAAGGTAGCATTTCAATGTCCCAGGCTTTTATCTGCCAGCAGATGTCCCTGTAAGGCAGTGATATCCTGCAGCAAGGAATGCCGATTATGAAAATAGGTAACCGAACCAGAGCTCATATTTTAAAAGATTAATGGGATGAAATTCACCGTGGACTTTCAAAATGTTTACAGAGGTGGTTTAAACATATCACCATTTACTTTCCTTCTGAAGCATACATAAAACAAACGTTCTGTTTGTTGATATCATAGGCTTTGTCTTTTTATCCCTCGATGTCATCCTGTTTGTGGATGAATGAAGATCATTATAAATGCGTGTAAGGAGACATACAAATTTACTTCCCCCACCCCCAATGCCATGAATATCACAAAGCACTACATACCAATGCGGGAATCAGCATTCTCGATTTATCAGAGGGGGACACAGACATATGCTTTTCTCATACTGACTTTGATGACCAAACACAATTTCCCTGACATCTTAAGACAATTGGCCATTCTACTGTAACTCATTTCTAAAAGGGATTTTCAAATTGTGCTTTGGATAGGATCACTTTCTAGTATGATATTTCTTTTGCTGAACATTCTTGAGCAAAGTAGTAGCTATGGGCAGATGGCCATGACTATTGGGTTATTTAGAGAAGCATCAAGCTCAATGGTATGTTTTCACAAGTCATCCCAAGAGTGGCGTGTTGAAGACTTTCTTTGGTAATTTGGTTGGTAAAGTCTCCTAGGCCATTTATGTCTTCATTCTTTCTCTGGGGCTAGACTGCAATGATGGGGACAGAGCCTCTGGCTTTTCTGTTTCAGTATGATTTTTGCTGTTCAATCCTTCAAGCGTGACCAACTCTATAGAACATATGTCATTTACCATTATATCTAGGTACCTTAACATAGATTCTATCCATACACAAAGTTGATCAAAAGTATTTTATGGCAAATTTCATTGTTCTTTAGGAACCAGGCCTGAATTAATAATGATATGGCTAGATGAGTTGACATTCTCATCATCTTATTGGTCTATAATCTTTTAAATTCAACATAGCCAATGGCTGAGGGAGTTCTACCCATGAAAATTGTATATATACTTTTAAACTTACATATTGATTTAAAAAATAAGAGAAAAAGAGAAGAACCATGGCACAGTATAGTCGATAAACAGCCTTGGAGTCAGAAGTTCGAACCAATAAAGCATAGGGATTGAGCCCTGCCTCTGCCACATACTAACTGTGTGCCTATATCTCAGTGCCTCCAAGCAACTCTCTAAAATGTAAGTTAGACAAATTACTGTTCTGCTTTGGCGGAGGGGGTTTCCATACTAGAAGCTCACCACAGAGAAGAAATAACCAGGTCTGCAGGTTAGTACAGTGCCTAGCACTCAATATGTACTTAATATATCTAGACCAAAAAAAATGTTTAGAATAGGATTTTGAAATAAATTCCCTACTGGGCAAGCTGAGGATTTTTAAGAGATAAAACAAACAAGACTTGTGTTTTTAACTTCTAAGTAAAAACAAAACAAAATGAGGACAAATTTCCAAGGATGTTGATTGAATAAAACTGGAAAGAAGTGCCCCATGCAGACATCATCACAAATAATAATACAGCTGCATCAACTTATTTCCTTCAGTCTCCCTGTCTCTGTTCTCCTCTCCAGACACATACTCATAAACACTCCATACTCCCCGCATACATACATAATTAACACATGCACACATATTTACATATGAAATCATATACAACACACAAATAGACAAGGCTCTTCATACCTAGGTTATTCTTGGTGAAGGTGCTATTTTACACAGAGAAACAAAGCAACAAGAGAAAGAAGAGGAAAAAGTGGAGAGAAAAATTAACAAATATAGTGAGAGTGAAAAGGAGAAAAGACTGAGAATTGCTATGTGGAGAAAATAGTAAGGGAAAATCAGAAGCAGAAGAAAAAAAAACTATGAAATGCTATGAATTAATGAGAAGAGAGAATGATTGTGAGAAAGTGGGCAGCCTGGATGGGTCAGGGATGGATTGAAGTTGGCCATAGGTATTTGGGTGGTTAGTATAACAGGAAACCAATGCAAAATACCAGAGAAAGGATCATTTTCTCAGGAATAATATTCCATTTCATTTTTCAGTCATATGAATTACATTAAATAGTTTGAAAGAACAGTTGATGTCATTCCACATTCAGTGTTAACCTCATGCTTTAGTATTAGATATTTGGCTGAAAAGACAACATATAGAACTGACTTTAAATTTCTGTATCATATCTTCCTCTTCAAGAAATTAAGACATGAGGGAGGGAAAAGAAAAGAGGAAAAGAGAGAAGGCAAAAAAGGTTCAAGTTAAAACATAAGAATAGGAAGAAAAAAAACAAAACGTGCCAATAAAATGCAATATCTCAAACTGACACTTGGTGGCTTATCTTTCAGAAATTTGAAATTGTCCTCTTTTAAAATTATGATTGAATAGAGCAAATAGAAATGAGCCTCTAAGATATGTGAAGGATTTAGGTAAGATATGAGAAAGAACTTCCAGACTGCATTACTTTATCTGCCTTGGAGTGGGCTGCCTGTCAAGCAGGGTTGCAGAGTCTTATACTCTGATGACCTTTTAAAATGAGCTCTCTTTCCATCTGTCAGAAATTGTTTGCCTGGCTCTCCCTGAAGGTGAAGGGATGGAACAGAATAGATGACCCTTCAAGGCGCCTTTCACCCCTGGATGCTATGATTTATCTTCTCCTTGGTGTCCACTCCCAAAGGGTTTAACTATCTAATTATGACTTTTCCCATTTACAGGGATTCCTCTGCCTTTCAGGCATTACCAAACATATAATTAGAGAATGCTTTAAAAAGCTCTAGCAGGCTCGGTTTTTAACACACACACCCCATCCATTTGGAATGCAAAATGGAAATGCTAATGAGGGCTTCCTTGTCTGTCAGGGTCTCCCAAGCAGAGAGATGTGGGGATCTCAAATACCTGCTGCTCATCCCTCCACATAGGAAATGGAACTATATATATATAATGATCTCTGTGTAAGGTAATTGTGCTCATTAATTATATGCAGAATGTTTTAGTGCTGAGGGTGTTACCACTGTTTCTAGAGTAGGGAGGAGGGTCTAAGATGCCTTGCTTCATGGGCAAGAGATGCCTCCCTTTTAGGGAGGATGGAATGATACAGCTCTTTCATGGGAATCAACATATTCTTCTTCCCCCTGCCCCCATCCCCTTTAAACTAGACCGTTGTAGGCAGTTTTCCCAGGGGCTCTCATTCAGAGACAGAGTTCAGAAAGAACACTACTGTGACCTAGGATAGAACTCAAGAGGCAGAGAGCTTTCTGGAAGGGCAAGCTGTACTCTGTGTGATTGGCTTTTTCATCTCAGTAATCCAATTCTGCTACCTGTTACGTGAAAGGTACTGTACTAATGCTCTTAGAGGTGGTATGTAGTATCCCAAACCCCAGTCAAGGGGAATACGATCCAGTAAAAGAGGTGACATATTATAACAGAATGAATATTATGATAAACTATAATATGAAGGAATATAAGAGTACCACAAAAAGGGCTATGGGAAAACAGAAAGAGTATTCTTGGATGGTAAGATTATCGAAGACTTCAGAGAGGAGGATCATTTCTACTGCTTCCTTCTTAAAGATGGTTGTTTTTCAACAGAGATGGATAGGAGAGAGATGAAGCTAATTTCCATTAGAGGAAATCTTAGGAGGAAAAACATCATGGTAAGAAGACACAGAGTGTTTTCAAGGTTCAGCGTAGAGTCCAATGTGCTTACAAGGTAGAGCAATGAAGGGGGGTGGTGAGAGATACGTGGTGAAGGCTCTGTGACTCCTTTCCCAACTTTCTACTCACACTGACATTCTGGGTCTTCAGAGCAATGCTGCTATTCTGTTTCAGATTTAGAGGTATTCCAGAGGGGTTGGGAGGTATCTTTTCTAGTGGCATAGTTCATGAGGTCCCACTGATGTGCTTCCTACCATGATTATGTTATATCAATCAGCCATATTTTCTTAGCTTTTAGAAAAGGGTATTTACAAAGAGGGTATAGTGAAAACAGTGGGTACAAAACATCCCATCAAAAGTTAGGGCTATATTCTCCCACAAATATATGAAGAATATAAGGGAAAGCATACTCAAGCTCAGATAACATATATGACAAAGGTTTAACTCCCAGTTGCTTATTCTTCCTCTCTCCTTTGTGGGGTTCTAAAGAAATTCAACTTGGATATGATGTAGTTTCTTTCTGGGGCTCCCTATGGAGCCATGACTTGACCTTTCTACATCACATCCATATCTGTTCTTGGCTCCCAATGCAGACACTGCCCCTGATGATCTCTTGGGGTAGGGGGTACACTAGAATGCTAATGGGAATATAAGTCCCAAATCCTTCAGACTCCTTGCAGCTTGCCAGTGCTCCTCCATTCAAAGGGGAGGGGAAGAAACCAAGGCTGAGGCTAAAGCTAAACCACTATTGTACCCTCCTACCCTCATCCCTGGTGGTTCCTCTTCAGACTTTTTTTTTCTGGAACTGTTACTTATGGATAACACTTTCACCAATCTCTCAGGCCCAACCTGGCTTGATATTTTAGAAATGACCCTTGGGCATGACAATTTTCTTCAACCAATCAGAATATGCTTCCTATGTGAAGGTTAACTTTAAATATTCGATGATTTTTTTTCACATGTAGTCTAAAATCACTGATTTATTGATTGAGACACCATTAAGATATTAGTATAAAGGATGTGGGGATGATTTAATTGATTGACTTGATCAAGCCCCACTATTGCAGATAATATTTTAAAAAGAAGGTTAAAACAATACGAAGAACAGATCCAATTGTCAACCTAAATAATGTGGAATTGATTCTTTAGGTAACGGTGAAGAGGTATTGAATAGTTTTATAGAACAGTGGAATAATCTGATCATAACTGTGCCTTAGATAAATTAGTTTGGTAATGATTTAAAGTATATATTGGACGTAGGAGATGGGGGGTAGTAATAATTAGTAGGCTATTGTGCCAGCCCAGATAAGAGATAATGGATTCCTGACCTAGGATGATGTCAGTGGGGTTGGACAAAAAAGAATGGACGTGATGAATGCTGATAAAATACAATTGACAAAAACTGATTTTGGAAATATTGACTGCAGTTTGCTTTTTCCCCAAAAGAGAACAGATCTATTACCATTTGAATATAATAGTTTAACTCAAACTCAATGTAGAAAAGGAAGTTCTGGATATTCTATCTTTTCAATAGGGAAGAAAACATGACTTTTTAATTCAAAGAGGCTTATTCTTCATCCTAGAATGTCTATCTCTACTTTTTAGTTGGGATTGGTGAGTGAAGAAATAATTCATAATCCATGTAATAGAGAGGCAGCTAGGTGACACATTGATGTACTGAATCTAGAGTCAAAAAGTTCTGAGTTCAAATCCAGTCTCAGGGGGGGCGGAGCCAAAATGGCGGCTGGGAAGCAGTGACTGGCGTGAGCTCCCCACCAAGTTCCTCCAAAAACCTATAAAACAATGGCTCTGAACCAATTTTAGAGCTGCAGAACCCACAAAGTGGCAGAGGGAAGCAGGGCTCCACCGCAAGACAGCCTGGATGGTCCCTGGGTAAAGTCGGTCCCACACGGACCTCCCAGCCCCCAGCCGAGGGGAGCGGAGCTGAGCGCAGCACGCACGGCGCGAACAGACCAGACGCGGACCTACCAGACCAGGAGACGAGGGGAAAGTGCCCAGGCATCCCGAAATATCGAGCTGTGGCATGTACCAGACCTCTCAACCCACAAAGAGCAAAGACAGCAGAGAAGGTTAGTGGGAAAAGCTG
>JAQQSZ010007215.1:0-13376 GCA_028646595.1 Phalanger gymnotis | reverse complement strand
ACTTTGTTAACTTCTTCTGACTGTATATTTTGGTCTTCTTTGTCACCAAAGAAGGATTCCAGAGTCTGAGACTGAATCTGGGTATGTTTTCGCCGCCTGGCCATGTTCCCAGCCAACTTAACCCTTGAGTTTTTCAGTGGGGTATGACTGCTTGTAGACTAAAGAGTTCTATGTTCCCCACTTGGGCGGATGCGCTGCCTCACCAGCACTCCTCCTTCCCCAAGGATCCCCTACCTGGACTGGGCTTAAATCTTCAGCAGGCTCTTCACTCCTGCTCTGATCAGCCACTTAATTCTTCCCACCAGGTGGGCCTGGGGCCAGAAGCAACTGCAGCTGTAGTTCTAAAGCTGCCCCACCTCCGCTGCCCCAGGGGCAGTGGCCGAACCGCAAACTCAGTCCCGCAGCTTTTCCCACTAACCTTCTCTGTTATCTTTGCTCTTTGTGGGTTGTGAGGTCTGGTAGATGCCACAGTTCAGTAATTCAGGATGCTAGGGCACTCTCTGCTTGGCTCCTGGTCTGGTAGGTCTGCATCTGGTCTGTTCGCGCTGTGTGCGCTGGGCTCAGCTCCACTCCCCTCAGCTGGGGGCTTGGAGCTCCGTGCAGGACAGACGTTACCCAGAGACCATCCAGGCTGTCCTGGGCTGGAGCCCTGCTTCCCTCTGCCGCTTTGTGGGTTCTGCAGTTCTAGAATTGGTTCAGAGCCATTTTTTATAGGTTTTTGGAGGGACTTGGTGGGGAGCTCACGCCAGTCACTGCTTTCCAGCCACCATCTTGGCTCTGCCCCTCCAGTCCTACTCAACACTCCTTACTTCTTTTCCCCATTTCTTGAACACTTATGCTATAAACTCTCCAATTTGAACACTTAATTATATATTCTCATTAATTGGTTGCTGTATCAGGTTTATTAACTTAATTGCTCCAACTAGATTGTAGGTTCTTTAATAGGAACTATTCCTCACATTTCTCTAATCCCCACAGTGTTCTACCAATACAAAATGTGCTCAGCAAATAAATACTTGTTTGTTGACTAATAGGGGTTGACTTGACCAAAGAGAAAAGATGATTTGAGCAACAAAACAGAAACAAGATCCAACATACCAAGGAGAAAAATAGGGTTTGAAGCAACTAATAAAGGAGGCTAAAATAAAGGTATTAAGAGATGTAAATGACACAGATGTCATATTCTAAAGGCCTCTAGTCCTATGGCCTTCCAAGAGGTGCAGGGAAACTGAGGTATCCCAGAAAGTTCCCAGCAAGTTTCCTACATATAGTGCTACCAAATTGTATCAGAAATTGAAGGAGATTTTTATAGGAAGTAATAATATCACTAGTAGGGGTTCTAGTTGTTTTCCCTTTTTCTCCTTTTTATAGGTGAAATCTTCTAATTTCCTTTCTTTACAAAGGAGGAAGACAGCTGAGTAATACCAAAAGAAAAGTTAAGGGTGCCATTATCATGTTTTCCATTCTCGATATGTATTCTTTCAATCTATAATTCTCTCCATCTTCTCTCTTTCTTCTTGATTCAGCCAGAAGAATTTATTAGTATAGTAAAGGAAAAGTAAAAAGTGACAGAGAAAACTCTGTGATAAGAAGAAACCTAGATGGAAAAAAAATAAGAAGATTCTATCTTATCGTGGCATTAACAATGTATCCCCTTATTCCTAGATCAGAGTAATGATAAAAACACTTATTTCAGGGCCATCTTAAACATATCTATGACTTAACAAAATTTATTGAATACTTAGTATGTGCAAGGTGCTGTTGCAGATGCAGAAACATAGAGACCAAAAAATATAGAAGAATGAAAAAAAAACAGGCAGAATTAATCACCACCAACCTCTCCCTCCATAGGTATGAGTCTGGTTAAAGTCTAGAACTCTAATACATGCTTGCTTATATTTAGAAATGTCACTATCAGCACCAATACCAGAGGTAGAGATAATACAGGGTAATTAGCTGATTCAGCAGTATAGCAAAGGACAGCATTGAGCCACTTATACCAGAATGTTGTGCCATTGTTACAGGTCTGTACACAGTATAGAATGCAGAGGAGAATTTAATAAGGAGACAGAGCTACTGTCCCACATAAGAGACTGTCAACACTTTCAAGCTTTGTGACAGATTTTAGTGGGTTTTGGAGAACAAGTCACATCAGTGTCCTCAGAGCCCAAAGGCCTAGTGTTCCCAGCTGATGAACATTTTTTTTCATACTCATGAGTTCACAGATACAGAATTAATACTGCAATCTATCACTATCATCTCATATTACAATTATAAAGTAGAGTCCCAGGGAGTCATTTTAAAGGTAGTAAGCCCAAGTAACACTCCAAAACTCATGTGTTTCAACAACTTGACAAGAACAGAATTTGCTTTATTAGTTACTCTGAGGGGTATGATGGTTCCAGGAAAATAAAAATCATTAAAAAAATCATGAACTTAGTATTGAATATCAAGAAAGAAAGAAGAAAGGAGAGAAAAAAGGAAGGAAGGAAGGAAGGAAGGAAGGAAGGAAGGAAGGAAGGAAGGAAGGAAGGAAGGAAGGAAGGAAGGAAGGAAGGAAAGAAGGAAAGAAAGAAGGAAGGGAGGAAGGAAGGAAGGAAGGGAGGGAGGGAGGGAGGGAGGGAGGGAGGGAAAGAAGCAAAGTAGGGAGGGAAAAAGAAGGAGGGAGGAAAGAAGGGAAGGAAGGAAAGAGAAAAAAGAAAGAAGTTAGAAGATAAATCATAGATACTTCAATATTTAAATATATACAAATAAATCATAGAATTACATATCTAGGTCTAGAAGGAATTTCAGAAGTTATCTAATCCAACTTCTTCATTTGTCAGGTGAAGCAACTGAGGTATAGTCAGATAAACTGACTCGTCCAAGGTCCCATAAATATTAAACATCAGCTGTGTGATTTGAACTCGTCTTCTGAATCCAGAGCCGTTGTTCTTTCTACTGTAACACTTAATGCACACATAGACACAATTATATGGATGCTCTTTATTTAGACCTAGATAGAAGTTAGTCATAACCTACTTTAACCATCCAATTTTGAGGATGAGGAAATTGTGTCTCTCAGAGATAAACTGATTTACCCAAGGAGATATAAGTAGCCAGAACTCTTCCTCAGGTACTGCTTTATCATTCGGCCTCTCAATTAAGTTCACTTTAGGTAGAAAGATATGATCTCTGTTTTACCATAGTTTGGAAGACATTCGGGGGCTAAATCAATTCCCAAACTAAATTGTACTTACTGAGTAGCCTCCAGATTCAACAAAATGAATCTTAATCCTCAGGTACCCCGGAGCACCCTACATCTCCATGTAATCATCTGTAAGGGAATCAGGTCATTTTAAAAATGATCTTCCTTTGCTACGTTCCGGAATTAATGTGAAAATGGGATGATATCTATTGTTCTAGGGGAAAAAATCCTAACTTCTAGGGAACACCCTTAACCCAGCATGCACACTTGCTTCTGGAGGACATAATAGCTAAATCTATTTGAACAAATACATTATGGTATCCAGTTCTTTGAAACAAGGCCACTTCCATGTCCTAGCAGATGGCTTGTTGTATCAGAGCTTTGCTATCCTGCTTGCAACAAATCATATTATACGAGAAATCCTTTCTACCAGATGCCATAAACAATCCCTATAGATACGATGCACCAGAACAGAGGCCTATCGGCCATAATGAGGCCCATGGCTAGTCCACAAAACAGATGTGGGGATGAGGAGAGACCAAATGAAGTAAGGGAAAATAATCTATCTATGAACATTGCCAATATCAACCCCTCTCCTCACAACTCTCTTCAAAATCAAAACACAGAATTAACATAGTTGGGGCCTAATGTAAGACCTAGAAACTAAAGAATCATTCAAAACTAAATTGAATAATTACAGAATTAACTAATCAGGACAACCTGAATATGGTTGCTGAAACAAAGCACTTTATAGAATCACAGAGCTATAAAGGATGACAGAGGCTAAGTCAATGTATTTTAGGAAAAAATCTGCTATACAGCATGCTTGATTAATCATCTAAACTCTGCTCCAAGACTTCCAATAATGGAGAACCCACTACTTTCTAAAGAGCCCATTCCACTTGTGGAAAACTCTTACATGAAACTTTCCAATCCACCAATAAAATCAGTTTATCTCCAGTTTCTACCCATTGCTCCTAGCAATGCTTTATGGTGTCAAATTAAACAGTTCCTTTTCCTTAATAGAACTCTTCCTATTTTTAAAGAAAGATTTCAACCCACCCCCACCAACTCTTCTCTTTTCCTTGCTAAACATTGTCATTTCCTTCAACACCTTCTCATGAGGCAGGTTCTCTAGGTGCTTTGTTGTCATGCTTGAATTCCTATAGACATGATCCAGCTTTTCTATGTCTTTACTGAAACACTGTTCTCAAAATTGAACACAATATGGCCTGACCAAGATTGAATATGGAAGGACTACCACATCCATCATTTAGAATAACAGTTTTAGTTTTCATGCATCCCCTATTCAGTATTGTGATTTTTTTTTTAACCTCAGGTATAGGACTTTATATTTAGCCCTTTTAAATGTCATCATATTAGTCTTGGCCCATCATTCCAGCATATGAAAAGCTTTGAAGGTCCTACCTTTATATCCAGTGTATGAGCTATCCTTCCTAACTTTAAGTTATCTGCAATTATGATAAGTATGAATTATTTACTTACTTAAATAATTAATGAAAAAGCTCCTCTTAAATTCTTCCTATGTTTCAGGCATTGGGCTAAGCAGTGGAGATATAAATGTAAAAGAAAAAAATCCTGCCCCTCAAGAATCTTAAGCATCCTTTTAAAAAAAATAAATGTTCATTGATATCTTTTTTTCTATATCACCTACATATCCAAATCCCTTCTCAGCCCCTGACATAGAGAGCTATCTACCATTTGAAAAAGAACAAAAAAGAAGGAAAAAAAATCCACAAAACTAACCAAAATTAGGGGAAAACTTGGAAATTAGATGCAGTGTCCTGCACCCATACCTCATTTGTGCAAAGAAGTAAAGGAAAGGGTTTGGCATTTATAGTTCCATATCATTTTATTTCAATTGTTTTGTTCCTTCTATTTACATGGTTGTAGCCATTGATTGTGTTTTTAGTGTTTTTGCTTTATTTACTTTATTTCGCTTCATATAAGTCTTTCCTGCATAATTCTCTATATTCAACACTGTGTCATTACCTGTAGCATATTAATAATCTATTATAGCTAATACTAATACATTTTAGACTTGACAAAGTGATGTACATATCTATCTCATATGATGCTCGCTACTTCCCTGTAAGAAAGGTTGTTTATCTCATTTTACAGGTAAGCAAACTGAGGCTAAGAAAAAGTAACTTGTCCAGCATCACACAGCTGATAAATATCTGAGGAAGTATTCAAACTCAAAATTTCCTTATTCTAAATCCAGCACTGTATCATCTATGGTACAAAGCTCTTCATTATGTTTGTTATAGACATGTGCCAAAATTTGTGTAGCCTCTCTCCAAACAATGGACATCTATATCGTTTCCAGGTTTTATGACTAAAAGTAATGTTTTGAATATTTTGGTGTCTACAGGGCCATTTTTTATTGTTATTGACACTAGGAATCTAAACCAGACAGTCAAATCTTTGCATCTAAAAATGATGTGAATTTACCATAGTGGCTCTCTTTGTATAACTTTCCAAAATGTTTGAACCCATTCACAACTCTACTAATGATACAATAGTGTCTATGTATTTGAACATTCTGCTCTGATATTATTACAATCATTTGTTATCTTTGCCAATTTGCTCCATGGAAAAGGGATCTTACATTCTAATATGGGAAAATATGTTGGAAGTGCTGGCCAGGGAAGAGAGTTTTGTTCTAGGGAATCAAAGATATAGTGATGGTATATGTGACTATTAATTGATACATGTTTTCCTGAAGTAAAACTACTGTTGATTTGACAATTGTTGTTAAGAGGGACAGAGTAAAGATGACAGACTGAAGCAAAATTTTTGCTGAGTTTTCCCAATACATTCCATCCATAACAACATAAAAATGTGCAAAGCTGAATACTGAGCAGGAAAACCAATTAAAACTCACCTTAAGTCACTTTTCTGGCCTCGGGAATCTTAGGAAGACAGAAATGAAATAGAATTATGTGGACACTAGGCTGGGAGTTTTCTGGGAGTGACATGTACAAGCAAGTAGACTGTAGCAATAGCAGCACAAGGAGGAGCCAAGTACCCAGGGTCAGCAAGGTAACTGAAAATCTGATCAGAAATAGATCCCAGGGGACCCTTATACTAGTACTTGGTATAAGAAATTGTGACATGTGACAGCTATGTTGCCCATTACTTAGGTTGGGTTTACAGTTTCAAGACAGAGTGGAGTGGTCTTCATGGCAAGGTAGTAGGGACCCTACCTGTGTAAGGACCAGCAGCTCATCGACTCTCCACAGATCATGAAAGCACCATCACATTTATAGCCCTCCATGTTGATGTATAAAAGCAGAAGGCCTTTAAAGACAGAATCCTAGACCAGACCTCCCCATCCCCATGGATGAGCAGAGCCCAACTGTAACATAAAGTCAAAGCTAGGAAATAAGATGGAAAAAATGAGTAAATAGACAACAATAAAAAGAGAACCTGACCAGAAAGAGCAACTATTATGAAAGGAAAGTTCAAGAAACAAACTCAAAAGAAGACAATGACTTGAAAACATCTACAAACAAAGCCTCAGAGAAAAGAACAGATTAGATACAAGCCCAACAAGATTTCCTATAAGAGGTGAATAAAGAAGAAAAAAGATTCTAAAAATCAAATAAAGGTGACAGAGGAAAATTTGGGGAAAAGAAATTAAAGCAATACAAGGAAATTTTGGGGGAAAAATTAGCAGTCTGGTTTAAAAAGGGCATAAATATGCTGAAAAAAATTTCTTAAAATCATATTTGGTCACATGGTAAAAAAGGCATAAAATCTAAATGAAGAAAGTACCTCCTTAAAAATTAGAATTGGCAAGTAGAAACTAATTACTTTATGAGACATTAATAAACAATAAAACAAAGATAAACAACTAAAAAAATAGCACAAAATGCAAACTACCTCACTGGAAAAACAACTGACTTGTAAAATAGATTGAGGAAAGACAATTTAAGAATTATTGAATTACCTGAAATTAATTATCAAAACAGAGCAATAGACATCATATTTCAAGAAATAATAAAGGAAAAACTGCCCAGATATCATAGAACCAGATGGTAAAGCAGAAAATGAAAGAATCCAATTGTCACTTCCTGAAAAATATACTAAAATGAAAACTCCCAGAAATATTATAACCAAAATCCAGAGTCCCCAGGAAAGGAGAAAACATTAAAGTCAGCCAGGAAGAAAAATTCAAATATTGTGGAGTCACAATCAGTATCATAAGAAAGTTATCATGTATTATTATAAAGAAGAGGGCTTTGAATATGATATTCCAGAAGGGAAAGAAGATAAGGTTGCACCCAAGAATAATTCACCCAAGAAAACTTTGTACACTGTTAGAAGGGGAAAATGGATACTTGATGAAATAGAGGACTTTCAAGTATTCCTGATGAAAAGACCAGAGCTGAATAGAAAATTTGACATTCAAACACATAGCTCAATAAAAGCATGAAAAGATAAAAGTGATTAAAATATCATAAAAGACTTAACAAAATTAAATTGCTTACATTCCTACATGGGAAGATGATGCATATAACCCCTTAGGAACTTTATCATCAATAGGGCTGTTAGAATGAATTATTTCAGACAGGGTCTATGGGTGTGAGTCTATTCTGTTATGATTATCTCAAAAGAAGAACCTAGAGGTTGAGAAAGATGAATGTACTGGGAGAAAGTGTATGGGTGAGGAAAAATTGAGAAATTTATTTCACATAAATAAAGCTAACAAGTAAGAGTTTAGATAATAGTGGGAGAAATGGAAGGAGAATGAGCAGGTAACACTTCCAATTCATTCTCATCTGAACTGGTTTAAGGAGGTAAGAATGTACATATCTGCACACACATATTTGGATTCATAAATTTATCGCACCATAAAAAGAAGCAGGAGAGGAGGAGAAGAAAAAAGGTATGGGGATAAGACAGAGGGTAGATTAAGAGTGTTGATAGTCAGAAGCAAAGCAAACTATTAAGGAGGGACAGAGTAAAAAAAGGAAGGGAGGCTATATAAAAGGATAAAATACAGGTAAATGCAATTATCAATCATAACTATAAATGTGAATGGAATCAACTCATCCATAAAATGGAAGGGTAGAATAAACTAGATAGGAAACAAGATTCCAAAAATATGTTGTTTACAATAAACATACATGAAACAGAAAGATACACACAGTTTAAATATGTGAATGGAACAGAATCTATTATGCTTCAAATAAAGTTAAAAAAAAGAGAAAGAAGAGTAGCCATCATGATCTCAGACAAAGAAAAAAAGGACTAATCGAAAGAGCTTACAACAGAAACTACATTTTGGCAAAGGGTAACATGGACAATGAAGTAATGTCAATATTGCACAAAATGACATGACATACAAATTTTGAAGGAAAAGTTAAATGACAGAGGAAAATAGATAGTAAAAGTATTCTAGTAGGGGGGATGTAGTATTAATGTGATCAAAGATCTTCCCCAACCAATTCAATAGGCCTTAGGAGGGGCTAAGTGTGAAAGCTTGATTATATCTTTCTAAGTAGGCCTAAAGTCTCTACTTACAAGGTACTAAGCCGATTTGGGCATGAAGCCCTTGAGGCCCTAAGGGGAATTGCTAAAACCAGAGCCAATGGTATGTGCGAGTTCTAGTTAATCATGAATTTAGCCAATCAGAGACCTGAGTTCTAGGCAATCAGATGCCAGCTAGGATTGTATATAAAGAGAGGCCAGAATAGAGATCAACAGAATCTGCAGAGAGCTACAGAAGTCTGAATTCAGCCCAAGGAAAAGGAGAAGGAACTCAGAGTCAACAGAGGTACAGAGAGAGTGCTGAGCAGAGAGTGGAAATGAGGGAGCTTTGGAGACCAAAGAACTGAGGGAGGAGAGAACACAGAAAAGCAGACAGTTAAGATTCGTGAGTGAGTGTTTACAGGAAGGCTCTAGCAGGGGGGAAGGTTACAGGATGACTTGGTTCCTTGCAATAATACTGTGTTATAATTTCCTTGTTGCTACATTGAGGTGGGCTTACTGGTTTTGGAATATAATTACTGCTATATCATACTGGAATTACTGGTCCTGGGATTTTATCTTCTGAAATCTAAATAAATGTTATACATCCTCTGCCTTCTACCTAGAGAATTTCTTATACTTTGTGATTCCAGACCATTCATGCATGTTCATAGTCATCCTCAAGGTCATGAATCTTGACTTACTGATACAGGGGACCTCAATTTAACCCTTTCAGAAGTAGATAAATCTAACTAAAGTAAACAAAAAAGAAGTTAAGAAGATTCCTACAATTTTAGAAAATCTAGATATGATGGATCTCAGGAGAATATTAAATGGGAAGATAAAGGTGCATACCTATTTCTTACCTGTGCATGACACCTTCAGAAAAACTGACTACGTATCAGAGCATAAAAACAAAAAAAAATGTAGAATAGAAATATTAAATGCATTTTTGACCATAGTGCAATAAAGATTACATTGAATAAAGAGTCTTATCCTAAAGAATGAGTGGGTCAAAAAGTGCATCATAGAAACAAACAATAATTTCTTTAAAGATAATGACCAAAATGAAACAACAAAACAAAATTTGTGAAATTTAGCAAGGCAGTACTTAGAGGAAATTTCCTATATCTAAAAGCTGAGATAGAGAGCACAACAGAGAGAGAGTGAGAGCAACAGAGAGAGAGAAAGACAGAGAGAGAGTGACAGGGAGATAGAGGGAAGCAACAAATCAGGTATGCAACTAAAAAATATTAGGAGAACAACGAATTAAAAATGCCCAATAAAACAGAAAAATAGAAATTCTGAAAATCAACGGAGAAATTAATAAAGTTAAAAATTACAAAACCATTGAAATAATAAATAAAATGAGGAACTGGTTTTATGAGAAAATAAGATAGGTAAATAGTTTGTTATTTTGACTTAATAAAGAAGAAAAACAAATTACTAGAATCAAAAATGAAAAGATGAGTGTGTAAACAATGAAGGTTAAGTAAAATTAATAATTAGGAGTTATTTTGGCCAGCTCTATTTGGACAAAACTGACAATCTAAACATAATGAATGAATATTTACAAAAACATAAATTGCCCAAATTGATAGAAGAGAAAATAAACTATATAAATAACCATATTGGGAGGGGGGGAATTGAACAAAACATAAATGAGTTGTCTAAGGAAAGAAAAAAGCACAGGAACATATGAATTTATAAGTGACTTCTACCAAACATTAAACACAATTAATTTCAATACTATGCTAACGATTTGACAAAATAGTTAAAGAAAGAGTCCTACCAAATTCCTTTGGTGACACAATTTTTTTTAATACCTTAACTAGGTAGAGCAAAAACAGAGACACAGAGGTATAGACCAATTTCCCTGATGAATGTTAAAGCACAATTGTAAAATAAAATATTAACAGGCAGATCATAGCAATATATCATTACTATCATGTGTTAAAACAAGGATTGATTTCAATATTAGGAAAACAATTGACATAATTGACCATAGCAAAAAACAATCATACTATTATTTCACTTGATACAGAAAAAAAAACAGTCCAATTAAAAACATCAGAAATCATAGGAATAAGTGGGGTCTTTTTTAAAAATACCTACCTAAAACTAAGAGCAAGCATTATCTGTAATGGGTATAAAGTAAAAAAAAAAAATTCCAATAAGATGAGGGGTGAAGCAAGGATGTCAACTATGACCATCATTATTCAATATAGTACTAGCAATCCTAACTATGGTAATAAGACAAGAAAAATCTATTAAAGGAATAAATATAGGTGATGAGGAAACAAAACTATCACATTTTGCAGATGATATGATGGTATACTTAGAAAAATCTATAAAGATAACTAAACGACTAATTGAAATAATTTCAGCCAAGTTTCAAAACACAAAACAAAACCACACTAATTATCAGCATTCCCATATATTGCCAAAAAAAACAGCAAGAAGAGCTAGCAAGAAAAACTTAATTTAATAAATGCAGACAGAATAAAATACTTGAAAGTTTACCTGCCAAGACAAACCTAAAGACTATATGAACTAAATTACAAAACACTTTTCATATAAATGAAAACAGATCTAAACAATTGGAAAAACATTAATTGCTCATGGTTAGGCAGAGACAGTAAAACAAAAATGTCAATATTATCTAAATTAATTCATTTACTCAGTGACATACCAATCAAATTACTAAAGAATTATTTTACAGATGTAGAAAAATAGCAAAATTCTTCTGGAAGGAAAAAATATCAAAGAAATCAATGGGGGAAAAAAACATGGAAGAAAGGAACCTAGTAGTGGCAGATCTCAAAATATACTAGAAGGCTATAATCAGCAAAACAATCTGCTACTAGATAAAAAATAGAGTGGATTAATGAGATCAGTGGACAAGATTATAAACAGAAGCAAACAAGTACAGTAACCTGTCTTTGATAAACCCAACAATACCAGCTTTGGGGGGCAAGAACTCATTACTTGACAAGTGTTGGTAAAATTGGAAAGAAACTGTCATAGAAAAATATCTCACACCATAAGCTCAAAATGTGTATGTGATTTTGACATGAAAGTTGATATCATAAGCAAATTAGTGGAGCATGAAAGAAATTACCTGTCAGACCAATGGATATTGGGATAGTTCAATAGCAAACAAGAGATAGAGAAGTTCATAGGAGGTAAAGTTGATCATTTTGATTATATAAAAGTAAAAATTTTCTGCACAAATATTTAGATAATGCATCTAAAACTAGAAGAAACTAGGAAAATTTTGGAGCAGGCACCTCTGATAAAAGTCTCATTTCTCAAATAGTAAGGAACTGAGCCAAATGTATAAGATAAGAGTCATTCTCCGACTGATACATGACTAAGGAATATTAACAGGCAATTTGCAGAGGAAGAAATCAAAGCTATCAATAGTCATATAAAAAGTTCCAAATCATTAATAATTAGAGAAATAGAAATTCAGTCAGCTTTGGGCTACTATCTCACACCTATCAGATTAGCTAAGAAAGTACAAAAGGTTAATGACAATGCTCGGTTGGTGAAGACATGAACTAGTTCAAACATTATGGAGAGCAATTTTAACTATGTCCAAAAAGCTGTAAAACTATACATAACATAGCAATACTGCTACTAGGTCTTTACCCCAAAGAGATTAAAAGAGAGAGAGAGAGAAAGAGGACCCATACATACAAAAAATATTTATGGCAACTCTTTTCATAGTGACAAAGATTTGGAAACCAAGAAGATTTCTATTAATTGGGAATTGGATGAACAAGTTGTGATACATGATTTTGATGGAATATTACTGAGCTATAAGAAATAATGAAAGGGATGGCTTCAGAAAAACTGTGGAAACTTATATGAACTGATACAAAGCGAAATGAGAAGAAAGAGGAGAGCAGTGTACATGATGACAAAAATATTTTAATCATAATCAGTTGTGAAAAACTTAACAACTCTGATCAATAAAAAAATCCATCATAATTCCAAAAGAATCCTGATAAAAAATGCTATCCTCCACCAGGTGGAAAATTGGTGGACACAGAATTCAGATTGAACCATATTTTTTTTTTCTATTTTTCAGAACATGACTAATCAAGAAATATGTTTTGCATGACTTCATATGTATAATGGATTTTTTTAAATATGTTTACTTCTCAGCATTGATTTTCACAGGAGTTTGAATTACAAATTTTCTCCCCATTTCCACCCCTGCCCCATTCCAAGATGGTGTACACTCTGGTTGCCCTGTTCCCCAGTCAGCCCTCCCCTCTGTCATCCCACTCCCCTCCCATCCCCCTATCCCTTCCTTTCTTGTAGGGCAAGATAAATCTCTACACCCCATTGCCTGTGCATCTCATTTTCTAGTTGCATGAAAAAAAAACCAACTTTTTTTACTTTTGAACATCTATTTTTTAAAACCTTGAGTTCCAAATTCTCTCCACTCTTCCCTTCCCATCCACCCTCCCTAAGAAGTCAAGCAATTCAACATGGGCCACATGCGTATCATTATGTATAACCCTTCCACAATACTCATGTTGTAAAAGACTAACTATATTTTGCTTCTTCCTAACCTATCCCCCTTTATTGAATTTTCTCCCTTGACCCTGTCCCTTTTCGAAAGTGTGTGTTTTTGATTGCCTTCATCCCCATCTGCCTTCCCTTCCGTCATCCTCCC
>JAQQSZ010007214.1:0-13377 GCA_028646595.1 Phalanger gymnotis | reverse complement strand
AGTGGTGGCACGCGTGACTGGGCCAGCCCTTGTTCTGAGCTCCCAGGCTGAACCTAGATGTTGGTAACTATGAATCTGTATTTGGTCTGTCTGTTAATGTTTTTAATTTGTTTGTAATTTGCTCTGAAGTTCAGTGTGCTGGTCTCTTCCCCTGAACTAAGGGAATGATATTTGTATGCTGAATTAAAGTAATCTTGTCAACCCCTTTAGCCTTGCTTTCCTTATTAAAGCAGATGAAAAGAACCTGTGCTTGTGCAGAGTGCTGGTAGCGTTCTTGTTGCTGGGTTTTCACCCCCACAACAGCTGCTAGCAGGATTGTTGAAATAGGAGTTTGAATCAGGCGGTCTCTATGTTCCTTGCCAGCTCTAAACTTGTGACTCTAAATGGATCTTTTTCTACCACACTATGTCATGCTGCCTTCTCTTTTCTGGGACCCCCATTTAAAAGGGCATTACTGGCTTCATATGTGTGACCTGAGACAACTGCCTCTGTGACTTTGAATGTTAATGAAGGAGTCAAAGGCTGGGTGGGGCAGCCGGCTGGTGCAGAGTGCTGGGCCTGGAGTCAGGTAGACTCATCTTCCTGAGTTCAAATCTGGCCTCAGACCCTTGCTGGCTCTGTGATCCTGGGCAAGTCACTTAACCCTGTTTATCTCATTCTTCTTATTTGTAAAATGAGCTTGAGAGGGGAATGCTAGAGAAGGAAATGACAAACCTCTTTAGTATCTGTGCCAAGAAAATGCCAAATGGGGTCATGAAAAGTTGGACACAAGTGAACAAGATTGAGAAGAATTACAGGAATCTTAAAAGTGTTTTTATCATATTTCTGAATGGGTTACAGTACTGCCATCCCCCACCCCAACTCTGCAGTACAAGGGAAGAGTCAGGGTCAGAATATTCCAGAGGGTAAGCCAGACATCTTCTGGTAGAATGGCATTGGGGAAGTTGCTGCCTGCTGGATGTTCCCCTCCCCCCCAGGAGCCTGGCATCCTGAAAGCTTTCCCTTTTTAGCGTGTAGAACCCATTTGAGCCTAAATTTAACTAGAAATCCCCTTCTCTGGTCTTTCCTTTGCCCTGACAATTACTCCAAGATTTACTGAATGAATTAATATATGAATGACTTTCATTTCAGCTTCTCGGTCCTGTATTCCATGCCTTTTACTAGGGAACTTTCAATATTCAAAAGTAAATATCCTTTAGATACATGACCCTTTCCTAGTTCTCTAAAAACTCATTGTGTCATTTAATCAAGGACTATTTATTGAGCATCCGAGGATAGGACTAGAAGCAATGAACAGGCAAGAAGTATAAGATATGATCTCTACCCCTAAGTGTAACTTCCTTGAGGACAAAAATCATGTCTTCCTTGAATCTCCTATAGTTCCTAGTAAATGAAAAGATAAAATCTATACATGTAAAAATATGACTAACAAAACAAACTAACCTGGGGCAAAAGGCAAAAGAGTAGTTAATATATTGGTTGAATTTCCAAGGAGGGAGGGATAACTGTAGACTGGAGGATGCATAATTGTAAGAAGTAATAGGAAATAAGTTTAGCAACGTAGATTGGGGCCAAATGAAGACTAGGCTTATTTGAACCTTGTCCAGTAAGCCATGAGGAGTCATTGAAGGATTTGTCTTTCGATGACTCATGAATGGGAAGGAATGTGGGAAGGGTGCCAGGAGAGCATCTAGGACCATAAGAAGAATAGCATTAGCACATGGATTTCTTTCTGAAGGCCTGAGGCTACAGAGCTTCATGAGGGTAGACCAAGAGGGAAATCTTAAGTCTTGTTCTGACAAGACAAGTGGAACTTGGCGTCCACTGTGATAAACATCTTCACTTTTATGGTGATAGATGAGTGCAGCCTGGTTGAGAAGGAAAAAGTACAAGCAGGTTGTAATTGTGACAAGAAACTGGTTAAATTCAGGTCTAGGTCTAACTCAATCTCTGGAAAATGAATATGTCATTAATTATTCAAAACCAACTAACTGGTGTTTGTTTAGTACTTTCTTTTAAGTGACAGGGTAACCTCCAGGCTACTCCATGTCTCCCGGGCTGAAGGAACACTTTCTAATTGGTCCCCTTGTTGATTCAGGCCCCTGCCAAGAAATGAGGTGTTGACTGTTGGTTGGCAGCTTTGCTTTTAGAAACTGGAATGTGGGATCTTGGGGCAAAGCTGGGGAATAGCATAGGTGTGGTTTAGGAAAGCCAGAGGTGGAGGTTCAGGAAACCTCAACTCCAACATTCCAGTCAAAGGCAATCCCAAAAGGGGTTTCCTAGGCGTCCAAACTAGGCATAGGGGCAAACACAGACATATGAGTGATCCCCTCCCCACCCGTTTTGGAAAGGTCATAGTAGAACTCATTATAACCATATTAGTGATTATAGATTAGGGTTAAGTGTAACGTTTATGGTCCCCACAGAAATGCATGGGATAATCCAAGCAACCATTCAATTCAGTTCAATTCAAGAAGTCCCAACTATATGCCAGGCATTGGAAATACAAAGACAAAAATGAAATAGGTCCCCACTCCCTGCAGAGGGAGACGGAGGTAAAAATTCTAAGAAGTGGAGGAGATGACGAAGAGCATTACAGAAATGGGGAGCAGCCCATTCAGAGGCATGGTGGTGAAAGTCATGTTTAGAGAATAGTAAGGAAGCCCGTTTTGCTGGAACATAGAGTATTTTGTAGGATTGGAGGAGAGGGAGAAGGCACGAAGCAGTGCGGTAATATGAAATCAATCTGGAAAGGTAGAGAAGGGCCTCTTTGCACTTTGGCTTCCTTCTCTGTCAAGTGAAGTGATTGAACTAAATGACTGATCAAATCCCTTCCATCTATGAATCTATATAGAATCCTACAAGCAAGTCATGGTCTCTGTCTTAAAGGGGCTTACAAACTTGCCGAGAAGGAATCTACGAAGACATAAAGCCATTCAAAACAATCAGGTACTCAATTATGTCACATACTCTGTGTGTATATTAAAGACATTCAGAGAAGGGAGGAGCTCAGATGGCTGAAATATCAAAAAACTAACATCAATGGCCTTCAAAGGAAGAAAATGGCCTAAATGAGCTGAGGAAGGATAAGAAGGCATTTCAGGCAGGGAAAATGATAAAAGCAAAGGCTCAGAGATGGGAATTAGTCTGGAAGGAAACAGTGGAGAGACTTGCCTGATGGGAGAGAAGAGTTTGTGGGGAAATTATTCCAAAATAGATTGAGATTGGTGCAGCATGGAGATAGTCACGCATTCGGAGTGAGAGGATACAAGTCTTGTCATTTACTTCATGTGTAACCTTGGACAACTGATTTAAACTCCCTGGGACTCAGTTTCCTTATTTGTAAAATGAGATGATTTTGACAGAACTTCCCATTGAATTTGGGAGCTCGGATGGAGCACTTCATTCTCCTCAGTTATCGTTTTAGCTCTTAATCTAGAATCCTATGTGCCTATTTTAAGGGTTTGTTATGTATACGTTTGGGTTTCTGAAGGAGGAAGAAAAAGAACATTTGTGTGTGTGTGTGTCTCTCTGTCTGTCTGTGTGTGCTTATGTGCATGCACCCATGTGTGTACAACAATGATAAAAATCAACTTGAGAAAAAAACATAGCCTGTAAGAATAAAAGTGCTTGAGGAGAGACAGACCAAAGAGAGAAAATTCTCTCTTGGAGACAAAAGCCCTGACTGAAGATGGGGATTGCTGTGAGCTATGGTGAGTCAGCACATTTTCTTAGGACTGTTTTTAGGGTCTTGAAGTTTATAATTGAGAATCTATTACTCAATAACTATTTAGGGACTATGGAATGATTATATCAGCCCTATTAGGGTCATACCCATCAGAAAGGTAGATTCTGTTGAATTTCACAACAAAAGGTAGAAATGAGTCATTACATGGCATGGTGGTATGTGCCTATAATCCCTACAACTAATAAAATTGAGGTTGATGGATTACTTGAACTTGGGGGTTCTGAGATGCAACCAGAAAAGCCAATCTAGTGTCTGAGCTAAGTCTATCACCAATAGAGGTAGCTGTCAAGAGCTGACAACCATCAGGCTGCTTAATGAGGGAAGAATTGATCCAGGTCAGAAATGGAGCAGGTCAAAGCTTCTGTGGTCATCAGCAGTGAAACTGAGTCCATGGGAGAGACAAGAAGATGCAGTGAAGAAAGAAGGAAAAGAAGGAAGAGAGAAAGAGAGAAAGAGACAAAGGAAGAGAGGGGAAGGAATGAAGGAAGGAAGGAAGGAACGAAGGAACGAAGGAATGAAGGAACGAAGGAAAGAATCAGTGACAACACACAGAACCCTTAAGTTGAGGCATTAGTAACTCTAGAAGACAGAAACTGAATACAGGAGGGATCAGAAGTCAAGGACAGAAGACACAGAAGGTGATGAGAGAATCTGCTTACAGAAGACAGAAACTCACAGAGGCAGAGCCTAGTTGACAAGCAAAGAGAGTGTTGTAGCTACTGGAGGTGGACTGGGGAAGGCAGAGGTGTTTTATCGAAGAGCTGGCTAGATTTCTCAGAATTGCTCCCTAGTACCACCTACAACCTTAGAGAGGAAAAACCTCTCAGGAGTACATTTACTGTCCTCTATGGCTTAAAAGAGGCAGAAGGAGAAGGGGAATGACAAGTTTTGGAGCTTCTTTCCTGGGTCAGGAATGCTGTCCTAGGAGCTATAATGATATATTTTTGCTGAAATAGCATAGTATTTTCTCAGTGCTCTGCCAAAGGATGGCTGAATGTTAAAAGAGCCTGCTACTGCTTTAGTGGCCTTAGAAAAGCAGAGCGGCAGCTTTGACCAGCAGGAAAGATGTGAAGACTACAAGGGGAGAAGCTACCAAAGAAGCAGTTTTGCTCAGTAGGTGATACATGGAGCACACTGTTCCTTAAGAGTCCAAGGACATAGACCTATACTCCAGGCACATGGGTTTCCCTACTCATGGGTCTCATTACTCGGTTTCCATAATGATTGTATGTGTGCTCTGTGTACTGTGCAAATTGGTGAAAGAATATGATCCTAGTTTATTGGTAGATTGTGATTATTTAATGATTATTCCTGCTTTTGCCTTCTTTTGAGAAAATTACTCATTTTTGCTTTTTTAAAAACAAATTACTTATTGTATTTCTTTATCATTTTGTAGATATTTCATGTTTAAGTCAATAGTGTCATTATGACTGATTTTGTACAAATAGGAAGCACACTAGAAGGGGCTTAGGAGCTATAGTACCATGTAGTAAAAGTGTTTCTCTAAGTACACACAAGGGCAGCCTCAAGAATTCCAAGAGTGTGATAAATAGCAATGCTTCTGTGCCTATAGCCACTTCCACTCGTCTCCAAAACCACCACTGTAAAACAATGCAACAACAACCAGACCTACCAGTGTGAGTGCAGGTTAAGGGTGAAAAAGCCAGCCCAAAGTAAGAAAACAAAGGTAGCTATGGGTATCACGTCACATGAGCGACATGATCTTGTGATCATTCTGTTCCCCTACGCTCCCTCAAGACAATTGTTTCAGGTTATCCAAATTTCCTAGGAATATTTCCCAAAATATATGAGAAAGAGAGGGCATATAGTTGGCTCTTCTTAGAGACTCTCATAGGCCAAGGAGGAAGAGAAATTCACAACTATGACATATATTATAAATTATGAAAAAAGATGCACTAAAATCTTGATGCCTAGGGCCTCTAGTGGTCATACTATAATCTCCTACTCTGAATCAAATGTAGGTTCTTGAGAAGGTGATTGAAATGATGAAGTTAATGTTTTATCTTTGTTAATAAGTAGGCCCTGTGTCAATTTCTGGTGATATTCTTTCACTTTGTACTGTTAATACCTCTTGTTTTGTTTTCTTTTTTCTATCCTTTTCTTTTCTCTTTCTAAAATCAACTGTCTTCCCTCTTCTCTCCAATCTATTATACTTTGAGCCAACCAGTAGTGCCCATGCTTACTGCTCATACTTTAAGTAAATTTCAGGACTTTAAAGTTGCTATTTTCTTTAATTGTGTGACTAAATCTTTGAAAACCAAAAGGAATTAAGACTACCGCCCTCCAACATTATTCAAACCACAGAACTGATTCTGGAACTGGAGGGGATACTAGCAACAGAACATCTGGTCCAAGTTCTTAATTTTAAGACTGAGGTCCAGAGCAGTTGTGATTCTTTCCGAATCACATAGCAGAGACTGGAATGCATGTCTCCTGACTGCTAAACCCAGTGCTCAAATCCCAACACCACAGCCTCCTGCTCTCATCCTTTTAATTGGTTTCAAAATTTGAAATCAGCATTTCCTGGGTCAAGGTGGAGTTCTTCAAATATTTGAGAGTCCATAAAATGTAACTGCAGGCAGTTTACAGAATGTTGATTCAGAAATGCCTCTGTCCATAGGGCTGGTCAATAAATTGCAATGCTACCACATGCTGACTGCACAAAGAAAAAAAAAGAGATGTTGAGAGGGGATGAGTACCAGAAAAAAAAAATGGAAGACTTAGTCCCTGCCTTCAAGGAGCTCCTAGCCTGATATGGATGAGCAAAGATGAAAGAATAATTATGGAAGAGTATAGCAAGTACAATATAATATACTATGAATAGAATTTGGAGTCGTTAGTAGATCCTGAATGCCAACAGTGAGTTTGGGGGGTTGCATTACCCCATTGGCTTACTGGGCAATTTCTGCCTTATTTCGTTAGACAGAGGAGATTGTTACCAGAAAGCCACAAAGGAAGTGCCATCTGGGACAATGTGTGTTTTCCAGACAGATGGTTGACTATTCCAGTCCTGTTTTATTTCTGGCTATGGATCACACACCCCACAGCTATACTGTAAAAATGGGATGTGACGGGACACGGGATGCTGTCAGGGTGTTGTTGTTGTTTCTGGAAATTTGGGATAAAAATAAAACTTATGATCATCTCCTTGTTTTTGTTGTTGTCATTGTTTTAATTAAGCAAAGTCAAAACCAATGCAGCCCCAGGATTGGAAGTGGCATTATGCCAAGCTACCCTTGACATGGCTATGTGCCTATTTAGAAACCCTTAGCTGGAGCATGTGGGTATTATCAAACATTGAATGGTTGAGGCTACTGATGTGCCTTAGAAAGATAAAGTGATAGGATATGTACACACTGTAGATCTTTGCTCTCATTCTTTCCACCTACTGCCACCACCATCACCACATACTTAGACTTGTCACTGGAGACAACCAGCCTACTGGTTCTCTCCTACTGGTACTACTTTAAGTTTATGAGGTTTACTAGTGACCTGTCTCTACTGGCCCAATATTGGGGCTTTGTTGGTAAAGGTCTGGGACTTGGGGAATGAACCATTATCAGTTATGGAAGATTTCCACATTGCAAAGTTACCTGGATGGTAGAGCGATTATTCAATTTATCAGAGTCATCAAGAAGGGCCAGTTCATCCAACACGCAACAAATATGGTTGAGCATCTCCTATGCACATATATATCACTGAGGGCAATATCATTGATGATCCCTGCCCTCAAGGAATTTATACTCTAGGTAAGGAGACAAAAAGTATAAGTGATACTTATGGTTTTTAATCAAACCAAAAAGATTAAATGGCAGCATTAGTTGGAAGAGGGGTGGAAAAAGGAAGGGAGGCAGGTCTATAATATCATTGGAGCATGTGGGTATTATCAAACATTGAATGGTTGAGGCTACTGGTGTACCTGAGAAGGATAAAGTGATAGGATATGTACAAACTGTAGATCTTCGCTCTCATTCTTTCCACCTACTGCCACCACCACCACCACCACATACTTAGACTTGTCACTGGAGAGAACCAGCCAGGACTGGTACTATTTTAAGTTTATGAGGTTTACTAGTGACCTGTCTCTACTGGCTCAATATTGGGGCTTTATGAGTAAAGGTCTAGAACTTGGGGAATGAACCACTATCAGTTATGGAAGATTTCTACATTGCAAAGTTACTTGGATGGTAGAGCAATTATTCAATTTATCAGAGTCATCAAGAAGGGCCAGTTCATCCAACACACAACAAATATGGTTGAGCATATGGTTAAGCAATACCACTGGTGTGGAATCTCCCTCTGGAGACACAGTACAAAATCAGTCTGTAACTTATGCAGTCAGCCTTTAACATTGGAGTGTTTCCCATTCGTGCTTCTGGCTATTTGTGTGATGGCCATTGATAATTAAATGGGAAGGAAGTTTTGGACATTTGCCATATGCTATGGAAAACAACAAATGACACACATATGTAAAGAAAATTTTTAAAAAATTGGTAAGTCATAAATACAGTATATTACTAGTCTATTTTATCATTTACTACCGTAAGTATACTCACATAAATTTATTATAAACAGTTAAAGTTTGTTAAAAGTTTCAGTGCTCTAAAGAACTCTGGGCTAGGCACTCTCTCTGACACTCCTCTTCTTTGTCTCTCTTCCATCCAGACTCAGTCACATGGTTTCTCCTGCAGTTATATTTGTACCTTAAGCTTTTCTTAGGAGAAGGAAATCCATGAAGCAGTTGTAGCTGTGTTGGCAGCTGAGAAGACTCTGCATTGTGTGCAAGATGCTAATCTCTCTTGTGTAGAAGCTACAACTTTTCTATAGGTGTAACGTGTTGTTTTACCTATTTTGTGTGTTAAATAAATGCTATCAGAATTGTTAAAAATAAAGGTTTGGGATGGGGCCCAGAGTTACTTGTGGTTTTTCCCATTTGCAGGGCCTCTGTGCCCCGTAACCCCTTGAATGGCGGGGGATGACTGTAGTCTTAGAGTATAACTTAAGAGGTTACCTGAGAGGCAAGGTGACTGCTCATGATTATATAGCTCATGTCAGACGTGGGATCTGAACCATGTTTTTCTGATTCCAAGGCTGGACTTCTACTGGCTAAGACAGGCTACTTCTCAAATAAGAATATAGCGATAAAGGTGATTCACATTCATATTGTTCTGAAAATGAAATATTATCATATAGTAAGGAATGATGAACGTGAAGAATTCAGAGAAGCTTTGAAGATTTGTACAAACTAAAACGAAGCTAAATTATTAGCAGAATCAACGGAACACCAAAATGACAACAGTATAAATGAAAAAGGTCACCAAAAGGAAGTTAAATTCTGAGTGATTTGAAAAAAAACATCAAAGTCATGGACAAGAGACAGGGAAATATATTTCCCCCATCAAAACATAGATATGAGGGTCTATTAGGACAGAATATCATATACATTGTCAGACAAGTTTTTGCATAAGATTTTTTACATTTTTTTCCTCTCAGTCACAAGGAAAGATTCATTCTTGGCGTGGATGGGAAATGATTGTGATTAAAAACAAGAAAAAGCCTTCAATAAAACATATTTAAAAGACTTACATAGCATTTTATGGCTTGTAAGGAAAGGTGCAAGTATTCTTATAGCCATTTCATTGATGAGAAAACTGAGGCTTTGGAAAATTAAATGATTTGTCGAAGGTCACTCAATTTACAAGTATTAGAACCAGAATTTGGATTCCAGATTCCAAAATCAGTGGATTTTCCATTATCTTATGCCCTCAAGAAAGATGCATTGTACTTAATGAATGATTAATTAATGCTTGATGAATGACTGGCTGAATGTCATAAGGCAGTATGATATGTCAAATAAGTAGTAGAGATGATAAATAACGAAAGATTTCAAGGGAGAGAAAATACTCTCTTTGGGCTGGGTTTGTCAGGAAAAGGAGATGAGTGTAACTGGGCTTGTAAAATAGGGAATGTTTAGTAGGAGAAAGGACATTACCAAATGGTGGGGGTGGTTAGAGTCAAACAAAGGCACAAAGCAGAGATGTTTATGGCAGATCTGGGGAAAATTTGACCAGACCAGGATGGGTTGAATGAAGGGTCCATATAAAGAGAGTACTTAGTAGAACATCCACCGGAAACAGAAGGTGAACTTAAGTGCCTGTCTGAGTTTAGACTTTATCTCAAAGATCTGTGGTTCCCAATCCTAGAGAGATAGATTATGGAAGTATTAAAAGGATCTGGGGAATTACAAACTCATTAATCATTGTCATTTTAATATTTACCTCCAACAAGACATTCATTGTGACTCAGTATACTAAAATAAGCAAATGTATCTTCTAAAAACAGACAATATGTCTCCTACACAGACATATCACTACCTTTCAAGTGTATATAAGTGTGGTCCTTCATAATGGACAAATCGTTAGAAAGCATTGATGTTGAATTCACAGTAACTTTTTGTATCTATTTTTTTATTCATGGATACTGATATTACAACTACTATCATGTGACAGTCACTGAAATTTTCAACATTTAAATTGAGGCCATTCTTAAAAAAAAACTGGTGCCACAAATAATGGGGAGCCATTGATGGTTCTTGAACAGGAGAAATACTTAGTGAAAAGAGTGATTTAGGGGAAAAAATCTATCTAGAGTAGGTAGTATGAGTCAGAGGTGAAAGAGATACCAGATTCAGAGGCCAGCCAGAAGACTATTAGAAAAATCTAAGCATGGCATTATTGTTATAAGGACTTGAAATCAGTGTGGTAATAGTGTGAATAGAAAAAAATAGATAAAAGTTTGTACTATCACAAGCCATTGAGCTTGACGTTTCAGCATGAAAGATCCAGAGTCTATGCTTAGCTTTGTATGTCCATTTGATACTTATTCAGTTATCTGATTTGCTTTGAGTCAAACGCTGAACTTCCAAGCATTGGCTATGCTGAAATTATCTAAACCAAACTAAACCAGTCCTAGATTTGTAAGGCATCCTGCATCGGTGAGACTGCCTAGCATTTAAGAACCTTTTTTCATATGCTATTGGAGCTGCATATGATTCACGTGCTTGCCGATGACTGCCCTCAGCACATGATTGTCCCTCAACCTCACCACTGTGTTCTTTACCCCAAACTAGGTAACTCCACCAAAGAATGTCCCCAAAGAGAAACAAGATGTTATTTCTTATTAATCGTCTGCAGCCCACCTTATCAGAATTCACTATAGGCATTTAAATAGTTAACCTCGTAGTTATGCTATAGTGAATTGGTCAAAAAAGATATTTGATCAGTTGGGGATGTTCTTCCGTGGTCCATCTAGCTAGCAGGTCAGGCTATGGTGGTGGGTGCTACAAAGGCTTATGTTCTGCTGGATAGATTCCAATCTGATCCACCATCAGACTCTATAACTGGGCGAAGAAAAAAGTTGGTAGTGACATGTCTATGACTATTTCAGTGGGAGCGCTAGTTAATCTCAGGTCAGGGGAGTGTTTGGAAAATAACATAAGCATTTGACATGTTCCACTTCACGATTCTTTTGGCCTTGGTAGTAGAAAGCAAGTCCCATCGCAGGTATGCATCCCGTGGCTGTGTCATTACAAACACTCACAATATGACAATGGAAGATGTGGGTGAGCTGGAAACCCCCAAGTATAAGGTTTAGGGTTAGGTTTCTTGTTTGTTGTTTGGTTTTTTCAGTCTTGTCTAATACTTCATGATTCCATTTGGGGTTTTCTTGGAAAAAAACACTGGAGTGGTTTGTCATTTCCTTCCGTTCATTTTACAGATGAGGAAACTGAGGCAAACAGGGTAAATGACTTGCCCAGGGTCAAGCAGCTATTAAATGTCTAAGGCTGAATTTGAACTCGGGTCTTCCTGACTCCAGGCCCAGCAATCCATCCATTGTACCACCTAGGGTTAGGTTTGGGTTATTATTGTTTTGTAAATTCTATGGAAACCCAACCTGATCTAGAGAGATCCCCTCTTATAAATTAGAACTGGCCTTCACTGCTTGGCTTCAACCTCAGTTTGATTTTTCAACAATTTTCTACTAAAGTCTTGACTTTGATCCTATTGATCCTCTTTTCTCCATCTTGCTAATTAACCAGAACTACTTTATGGACTTGATGAAGAGATTACAGCCCCTAAGTCATGATGTCCATGAATAGCAATGCCTTTTACTGTTACTTACGCCCAGTGGATTGACTTCGCTCAGCATAGGTGGCTGAGAGAAATAAGTGTGTAGCATACTGACTACCTACTTAATCTTTTTTTATAGAAAAAAATATGACTTTTTAGTGAGTTAAAAGCTCACTAAAAGTGTGAAATCACAGGTCCAGGAAAGAAATGTGACAAATACGAAATATCTACTTATAAATGTGTTAAGCAAGAGGAAAGAAATAAGTTTTAGATAATCCAAAGAAACATTTTCATCCTCTTTTCAATCTCCTTTCCAAAAAACCATATTGTATCACAGCTGCTAACAAGAAGTAAAATGCACTGACGCTATTTTCTTCTCTAATTTTCTCTGTGTTTGTGCTAATGGACAATGAAAGTTCCAAAGGTGAGAAGCAAGAGGGATTATCTGCTTGATTCACTTCAGTGATCTCTTGGATATGGTCACTTCATACAGAAATACTGATCTTGCCCCATCAATGCCCGTGTAATTATCATTCATGGCCTTCTAAAATTTTCTATAATCATAGATGCTGAGTTGGAAGGGACCTTGAAGAGCATGGAGTCCCAGGGCTTCATTTCACAAATGAGAAAACAGAGACCATGAGAGCTTAAGTAACTTGTCTAATGTCCTAAGCTATAAGTGGCAGAGTCAGGGTTCAGACCAAAGTTCTCAATTCTCTTTCCACTAAACTATGCTGCTGGTCTCCTTTGAGGTCGTTAAACATTCTGTATTTACTAGTTCTGACTTAAGCTGCCCACCTGTTCTCACTCTCATTATATGACTGGCCTGACTCCCTTTCCAATCACTTATTTCCTGGGTGACTTTTGCACCACTTCTTATACCTAAGTCATTGTTGGTCATATGCAACAACCTATATTAGTATGTCCACTCTATGTTTCTGCATTACCCTTTGGGCCTTCTGAAAATTTGATAACTCAGAGACAGTGTTGCTCCATGATGTACTATCATCTAGCCTAACTGGAAGAATATTGGTGCTAATGAGATGTGCTTTTGTGTCAAGGAACAGTTTAAGGTTGATGGAAATATAAAGCAATTCCTCCAATGCAATCTGGACTGTTCTCCTCCTCCATGAGAACCTACTGGGTACCAAGCACTGTGCTAACAGCTATAAACAACTAAAACTTAAGCTTTTCCCTTTTTCCCAGTATAACTTAGGTTGGAAAGGAAGTGGGAGAAGAAAGGAGGGAGGTATTGTTAGAAGCACATGCAATGAACAGGGATAATAACATCAAAGAAGAGAGAGTGACGCACAAAATAAAGAAGCACAGGAGTCAGCCGCCATTTTGGATAGTGACTAACTAGCCCACATATCTCACTAGCCCCTAACAGAGGTGTTCTTAACATCCTTTTGTGTATTATTGTAGTAGGAAGGCCGAATTTATGATCTCAAATATAATCATGTATATGTTTGAATGGTC
>JAQQSZ010007213.1:0-13377 GCA_028646595.1 Phalanger gymnotis | reverse complement strand
TGCTGGAGCCCTGCTTCCCTCTGCCACTTTGTGGGTTCTGCAGCTCTAGAATTGGTTCAGAGCCATTTTTTTATAGGTTTTTGGAGGCACTTGGTGGGGAGCTTACGCCAGTCACTGCTTCCCAGCCGCCATCTTGGCTCCGCCCCTCCATAAGACTTTTTATCTACATTTGATATGCCTCTTTGCCATTCATTCCATTGTTGCCCCATTTGAACATAAGCTCCTTGAGGACAGAGACTCTTTTTTGCCTTTGTGTATGTAGCTCCTATTACAGTGCTGTGCAAATAGTACACATTTCAGGTTTGTTAAATTGAATTTTTGAATATAATAAAATTGTTATGTAACACTGTATTCAGAATAGTCAGCAACTGTTGTAATATCAATCTAGTTTTGTGTAAACCTCAACTTAAATTATTTGACACATCTTGCTTTTGTTTTACTCAGATGCATGTGTGTGTTGTGTATATGTAAAATAAGATGCTAAATTTAGTTCAGTTTAGTAGTATTGAACTGAATATTTTTACGTTTTAGAGTTCCATGAGAAAGAAACATACAAAGAAAGAGATCGTTTCTTGATTATCTGTGCAAAATATTCCAGCATAGTTTTCTACATGTCCTGAGTGTTCTTGCCCATGTGGTACCACTAATTGATGTTAAAGAGAATTAAGTATAGCAAACAGATATGTAGCCATAGGTCATTGGAGTTCCATGACTCAGAACCCAGCTACTTTCTTGTATTAAATCATGAATAGTACCAGCAAAAAAATTTGCCAGTAATTTTGATGTTTAAGCCCCTTAGCTTCATATTTATTAATTATTAAATTTTTTCAAGATAATTGTTACTATAGATTTAGGATTAAGAGCCTAGTGAAGACATTCAGTTTCATATTAATAGTGGCTTTGCTGAGGGTGGTTGTTGTTATTTGCTGGTTCATATTCCATCCTGGATTGGGTTGCTTCTTTTCCAGAAACTAAGTAATTAGAGTTAATTGAGAGAGTATTCTTTTGGGGGAAGGTTAAGATGGAAAGGAAGGTCAAGGTTGCCTTCATTTTGTTATGAAGTGAAATTAATAGAATGCTTTCTTGTCCCAGGTTTAGTGCCATCCGATGTGCAGCTGCTGTCCCCAGAGCCCCTGATGAAATTTGTCCTTCAGAGAAATTTGGACAGGCTGATCCTCAGACATCGAATGAGGCCCTACCCAGTGGTGGGCCTGCTATCAATGGCCATGGTCCTCCTGCTACCAAACAGACGTCACAGCATCCCAAAGGAATTATGGGAATGTTTGCCTCCAAAATGGCTTCCAAACCCCAAGACACTAACAAAGAGACTAAAACAGAGTCAAAAGAGGCAACAAATGTAAGTTAGTCATTGGATCATCCTGCCACTTAAAATATTTTAATTAATATTTTAATATTTCATAGTCTAGTAACTCTTGTAGTTTTTACCTTGTAATGAGTGAAGGGGCATGATATGGTGGAAGAAACACTGAGTTTGCAGTGGGAGCCCTGAATTTGAATTCTAGATCTGCCCCTCTCCAGCTATGTGACCCATGGCAAGTCTCTTGATCCCTTGGCCTGTTTCCTCCTCTATGAAATGGGAGGAGGTTGGACTAAATGTTCTTTCTGCCCTTCATCTATGATTCTCTGACTGACTGGTTTTGGTTAACCTGCTTTGTTTCTCTATCAGGTTGGAATTCTTATAGATTTGCCCTTTAAATGTTCTTCACTTGCAATTCTTGATTTGTCCTTTGTTTTCTTTCCATTTATTTTCTCTCCAGTGTTTAATTGCATTGACTTCATTAATAGAATGATAAGGTTCATCATTCAGTTGGGTGCCTGCCTATACAATTATCCCCACTGCTTTACCCCCCTGCTTTGTACACATCTACTAGATAACACTTGGCTCAGGTGTTTTAAACATCGTTAGAGAGAAATTTGGTTGTGTAAAGTAAAAAGTAGCATTTCTGTCAAACTAGGGAGAAATATTTGTAAGGGTCTGAGGTTTCCAGGTTGTGGGTATTGTCTCCAGCAGTGTGAACTGCAGTCCCTTTGTACCTTACTGATTGTCTTCATTTATTGCTGGGGCTTAAAAAACAATTTTAAGAGTGGCCTACTCAGTAAGAATTCTTTCTCCATGAACTGTGGGCTGATCCTCATCCAGGAGATGTTGAGTCCTCCACTAGGGCTCAGTTCAGAGCTTTTGTGGCACAGCGGGACTAGACATACAGCCTGTGTTCCACTATGTTCTACTCAAAGTCCCCGTACAGTTATCATCACAGAAAGACATGACAGTTATAGTGCTTGTTCTCTGAGAGTGACACGAGGGGAATACTCAGAAAGTGTCTTCAATTTATTATTTTGTTTGAACTTCACAATAGTCTTATGGAGTGGGACTCGGTTTTCTCATCTGTAATATAGGGTTGATAAATTTTTTACTACCTACCTCATGGGATTTTTATAAAGGGAAGTGTTTTGTAAAATATTATGTAAACGTGAGCCCCTCTTAGTGTGATCTGAAGTTTAATAGACTAGATTAAATAACTTATCACCAGTTAATGGTAGAACTTGAACCCAGGTCCTCTGACTCTAAATCTAGGTTTCAGAACAGCTTAAATATATTTGCAAATTATATATCTATAATGGGATTACTAAGAGGAACTGGGCCATTTGGAAGTTTTATCTCAAACCTTTGGTGGTTGTTAGAGAGACAGACCACTCATGCCCTCTCCCATGTCTTGATATTACTGTCAGACAAGTATTGAGTTAGGTGGACACTTGGCTCCACCTCATACATGCTTTTGTCTGAGCCGCAGATAGCCCATCTAATTTATGAACTCTTCCATCCTGGATGATGTCTTTACTGTTGGAACGGATGGTGAGGACTGCTTTGCATAGGTAGGATGACTTTGATACCAGAATTGTGAAACAAACTGTTTTCTTTTCTGTGCTTTCAGACATCTTCAGCAAGCAGCAAACCACCAGGGAAAGGGAATGTGATGAGCAATTTTTTTGGGAAAGCTGCTATGAGTAAGCATGCTTTTGTCTTCCTAGATGCTTCTGCTAATGAATAGATTTTTTTTTTATTTTTGTTTTGACCTGTGATTTCATTAGTTTAGGAGCTTCCTGTTATGCAGACTTCCTCTGCCCTGCAGACTAGCAGCTTCTCTGGAAGTTAGCTGAGTTAGAGTTGCTTGTGCCCTGGAGGAGCAGTATGACTTGAGTGAGATGGTGCAGCCGGTGTGTATGTCAGAGACTGAGCCCAGGCTCCTCTATTCACTATACCAGGTTGCCTTTAGATAATGATTCTTTCCTTTTTTGGAGTCATGGACCCTTTTGGGAGTCAGGTGAATTCCACAGACCTCTTCTCAGAATATTTGTAATTGAAGAGAAGCCTAAATTTTAGTCAGACATTAGTAAAAATAAAGATGTAATTTTTTTCCCATCCAAGTACAGACAGACCCCTGCCCCTGAAATCTATCCACAAATCCCCATGCATGGATTCTAGGTGAAGAGCCCCTGATCTAGTCCAACCCCTTTATATTAAAAAAAAATGATGCTTCTCTTCTGCCTCCTTTAGTCCTTTATGATTTCCAAAGCACTTTGCTTATAGTAGTCTAGTAAGATAATTATTGCAAGTGGGTTATTCCATTTGACAGATGAGGAAACTAGGCTCAGTGAAAGGAAATCATTTACCTAGTGTCTCATTGTTAGTGAGTGTCAGAATTGAGACTTGAACCTGCATTTCCCGACTCCAGATGGAATGCACTTTGTATGATACTATGTTATGAATTAAGTTGGGCATAGGTGGCAAATCTGCCCTTCTTTTCCATATGACCTTTTATTCTAATCTCTGTGCAGCAGGAAAGACAGATATGCAACCAGCAGTTTTCCTCCCCACATTTGCATCTGTATAACTTCTTCAGTTCATAGCTAAAACTACCATTTATAAAACCCTAGTGCTGCTTTTCAGGTTTCTCCTTTGTCTTAAGCCAGGGCAGAGCAAACCCAGGGCCACCATAGCACCAGAAATTTTTATTATGGTGCCTGGTATTCAGAATGAACTTTTGGAAAGGGCAGATGGGTTGTTTATCCTGCCAAGGGAGTGGCCTGGCTATGTTAGATTGGCACTCTTCCTATTTGAAGGAGGCCTTAAAGTGGGTGGGGGTTGTGGAATGTCTTAGATATCAGTAATTCCATCTTCTATATCTCATCTTTAGAGAGGTCAGAAATCCTGATCAGAGTGAGGATTGGAAAGAGGACTCCAATTAGAGTTGAGATTTAGTTTTAGGGATCAGTCATGGGATTTTAGGAATACCCCTTATGCTCTTTGAGCCTTGTTTTTTTTTGTTTGTTAATATAGTTATGATAGAACTTCAAAGTTAGAAGGATCCTCAGAGTCATCTAGTATAATTTTTTTTTTTTTTTAGTGCTTGAATCATCTCTACAACATCTCCCCCAAATGGTACTCCCATCTCTGCTTGCACATTGCTGGTGCTGGGCAACCCCCAAGGCAGTTGATTATGCTTTTGAAATGGTTGCTTCATTTTTGTTGCTCTGTAATCTGTCTCCCTGATCTCTCACCATTTTTTCTCATGAAGGTAGAGTTGTCAGTTTCAGCAGGTAGAGGAGACTTCAACCAGCTGAGACAAAAAATGTCCTACTCATGTTGAAGCTAAAATATTAGGTTCTCAGCTTGTTTATGTGTAAAATCTAATATATTTTGTGTGTCTTTGTTGAAATGTGCATGCCATGTAGTTGGACAGGCAGCCCACCTAATTGTCTGTCAGTAGGTATGTCTTAGACAATTGGTGTAGACAGACGGTGACCCAAGCCAAGAATTGAACAAGATTCAGAGATCCGGAAACCCCATATTTAGAAAACTACATAACACTTTCATTGATCTGTTCACTGCTCTTTAACACAAGTATTCTACTAATGAGCTCTCTGGATTACAAAAAGTCTACACCTGCAGAAAACTCAAACTTGCCAGGTACTCACAGGGCAGTGGAAAGCTCTGTAGAAGATGGATAGGAATAGACTACACCATGCCCATGACTTCCCATGAAAATGAGAAAATACATCCTTGAGGACATGCATGACTGGAAAATGGGTGGTTCGTTTGTGGAGCTAGAGGGAGAGATAAAAGATGGACAGCCTGAGTGCTACCTTGGTGCCTCTGAGAAAATCATTAGAAGATCTTCAGGATTTTGGGTGACTCCTGTAGAGGATTTAGGAAAAGAAGGCATAGAAATCAGTGATCCAAAAAAGTGTCACTGTCACTGAAATACACATTTTGAAAAATATTCTCCTCTTTTCGCCCCACTCTTAGGTTGAAAGCAAATTTGTTGAACCCATTTTTATGCTGTTTTCAGGGTGGTTGGTTTTTTTTTTTTCAACCCAGCCCAAGCTATCTGTGTTAGCAGTGTGCCAGGCTAGTCTGTATGCTGCATTGGTTTCCCACAGCTAGGCCCCATTGTTTGAATTTGTGCTTTGGTGCATCCCTGAGGGTTTCCCCCCCTTGTCCATCTTAATTTGCATTTGCCCTAGTTTGGTGCACCATACAATGGCTATTTGGGTATTCTTTTATCTTCTAGCCAGTGGAATTATATTGTAACTGGGCTGTGCTTCTGGGCTGGTATTTGGGCTCTGTTCTAGTATCTCTGTGTTGATGATTTTGCTTTGCCCTTTAATGTTAATTACAATTCATTGCTGACACTTGTAAGATTCCTTAAAGAGATCAAATGTCAGGTCCCAGCCATAAAGAAGGCTAGACACTACCACCTCACATTTTAATTTGATCTGCAGTGTGTTGCTGGACCAATGCCACAATCCATCTTCCAGATTCACAGAAGACGTTGTGACTTGGTTTTCTTTTAGTTGTTTTCCTATTCCCTTGTCAATTCTTAATGACCATTTGGCATTTTATTGAGTACTTACTATGGGGAAAACCCTTAACAGAAGTTGGGAGTGACAGTGTTAGAAGTAGAGACCAGTGCCACATATTCCAGGTGTTTAGTGAGATAAGATTTAATCTGGATAAACATAGTCCTTGATTTAGTTTAAAAGAAATCAGTTCTGCAGGTATAGGATGAGGGAAATGTGGTGAGATAACATTAAAAAAACAACTTAGGCATTTTAATTACTGTAAGCTACGTGTGATTTAGTTGAGTGATGTGATTGCCAAAAGAGTTAATATGATCTTAGACTTCATTAATGGAAACATAAAGTTGAATGAAGTCTTACAGCCCTTTCCCCTGGTCATATCATTCTCAGTGCCACATTTTGGAAGGGACATTAACCAAATCAGCCATATCCACAGAGGAGAGGGAGGGCAAGCAAGATGGTGAGGAGACTTGAAAACATTTCATAGAAGATAAGATGGAAAAGACTGGGGAGGTTAGGCCAGAGCAGAGAAGATATGGCAAAAGGGTGACTTGATTTCTATCTTATTTAAAAGGCTATCGTAGTCTTGTCTATGTGGCTTCAGGGGGAAAACTAGGTCCATTGGGTAAAAGATAAAGGGAAGTGGGCTTAGGCTCGTTTTAGTACTTTGGAGAAATGGAATAGCCTACCTTCTTAGGTCATGTTCCCCATTACTGGAACAATTCAAATGGGGTAGATGACCCCTTGTTGGGTTTATTGTAGCACTTTGGTTATGAATTGTACTAGATTGCCTCGGAGAATGAAGGGAAAAAGCTGAGGATGTGGTTCCCATGTATAAATGATAAAATTCTAAAAGATAGTGATTAGATTTCTACTCTAAAAGCTAAAACTCAGATATGTGCTTAATAATACTGATAATTTATGAGGTGAAACTATTGACTGGTGTGCTTGATTGAAGAGGTGATGATAAGGTAATTTAGTATTACCTGACAGAATAATATTGCCCTTCAATTATATATATAACTTGCCCTGCTGTGTTCACAGATAAACTTAAAGTCAATTTGGACTCAGAACAAGCAGTAAAGGAAGAAAAAACATTGGAACAACCTCCAGTTTCTGTCGCTGAACCAAAGCTGGCATGTACTGGAGGGCTGAAGAAACCCTACAAGAAAGTAGAGCCTGTTAAAATGCAGCAAAAGGAGAAAAAAAGGTAGGAAAGTTTTGTGGAGTTTGGAGGAAAAGCTTCTCTGCTGGGGGCCAAGAGGTCTGAGCTTGAGCTTGAGTGGTTTTTAGCTGAGTGGTAAGGCCTTCTTGGTACCATAGGATAGATCCATATGGTCAGAATGAAGTAAAAAGTCAGTGAGTAGCACTGTATCTTGTGAAGCCAACCCTTTCAGGCCTGGATCATTGTCTCCCCACTTTTATTTTAGTCTTGTAGACATAGCCTAAGAATACCTATTTTTTCTTTTCTTTTTTAACTTCAAATTGCCAATTGAGGGTTTACTCAGGGATACTGTTTCCAGTCAAGTTTAAGAGAAGACTTTCTGTGTTTACTTTTTCTATCAATGAGTTTATTTTTCAAGTGGTAAAAGGTAATTAGAAGAGAAACTAAAAAGCACGTAAGCTATTAAAAATGGGTCCAGGAGTTTGAGACACTACCTCATAGTCAGTAGCAGTAAGTCTGTTGAAAGAACCTCTGAGCAACTCTGTCAGGACCGATAGGCCCTAGAAAGGCCTGAGTTTTGTGCAGAGGTTGGGGCTGTTTCTTTGCCAGGCAGATGTTAGCCAGTTCTCCTGAGGTTTCAGGCTGAGCTGGAGCACTATCCAGGGGACTTCATTTTGCCATGAACAGGTGATACGGATGGATTAAAATGTCCCCAACTGTGGGTGCACCACTCACTGTAAGTGGGGTTGGCAGAGTTTCGGCGGGGGGGGAGCTATCGTATACTAGTGGAATATCTCATTTACAAAGTATACTGTACAGAACTTGTGGTTTTTATAGTCCTTGGTCATTGGGCTCTGTGAAAGAACAGGCTGCTACCTCCCAGTTAGGGACTGGGGGGATTAGACATCTAAGTCTCATCCCAACTCGAACTCCTGTGACTCAATGCATTCCATCTTTTATGTTCTTAGGGATGCTTTCAGCAACGTTTAAAGGCTTTTGGGGTTTGGTAGCATTTTGTATACTCATTCCCAATGCCACTAGAATATATTTGACCATATCTTTGCCTCCTTCCCTCCATCTACCCAAGCCAGCCATTGAGCTAGCAGTACTTTACCATCTATTAGGAAAAGGGTAGAAATACACTTTAGAGTACTTCAGAAATCATGGAATAGAGAATCCCAGGGATCTTTCCTGAAGCTCTCTTCCCTTTTGGTCTATGTCTGTTCAGTTTAGCTTAAAGAGTAAGTACCACTAAGCCTCGACATCACAGAGTGTTTCCATTTTGCTCCTAGGAGCTCAGATAAGGGCATACTAACCTTAGCTTTCCTCAAGCTTAACTCCATGAGATCCTGCGGGCATTATTTAACCTCTTTGTGACTCATTTCTCTCAACTATAAAATAAGAGGATTAGATAATTAGATCATCTCTAAGATCCCTTCTAGATCTAAACCTTATTGTCATCCCTTCTCTCTAGAAGCCCTTGTGTCTGTTGAATTTATGAGCCAATAGCCATATCTATACCATAAAAACTGAGTTCTGTTTACTCCTCAGAAGTGGGTTGTATGTCATTACACATGCTCCTCCTTAAGGTACTAATTATGCACTTAGTATAATGGACTCGTATATTGTAATATTTATGAAAATAGCCATATGTATATATACACATACATATACATATGTGTATGTATGTGGGGGGGTGTATTCAGTATTTTCCTCAAGATAATGTGAGGTCAGAGAACATCCCATTTTATAGATGAGGAAACTGAGGCCCAGATGAAGTAGTCATGGACATAGGAGTAGTAAGTGGCAAGGCCAGAATTTGAATTTGAAGTCTTCTGACTCCAGATCCAGTGTTCTTTCCTCGATATTAGTCTGTCATTTCATCCAGAATACTTGAAAAGGGTCCACCTTTTAACAGACATGTGAACTCATAGTTGGCTGTTTTGACACAAACAGGGTTATAATGGGTGATAATGGGAAAAGCATTGGAAAAAAGAGAGGAGCAGGCATGTAGGTTTTAACCCTGGTGATTCTATTCTAGTTCTCATGAAATTTTCCCATGGAATTTTTAAGATGATTCAGAATAGGCTTCCTGAGAGAAGGGACCCTTGGGAATTGTGCTTTGAAGGGACTTCAGTTAAAAGGTCATTTCAGCCAGTTCCTTGTCTTCAGACACAGTTGCACCTCACTGGATAAATCCCTTTTTTCCTTAACAACTTCCAAAGAAAATTTGTTGTTCACATTTATATAAAAAGGATTATGAAGTTCTTAAAGCTCCAGAATCCATATCTTGTACATGGTTTTTGTCCCTTACAACGCCTGTCACTGCAGAAATATTCATTGAATGGATGAAAAGGTCTGGTAGGATTTGTAGGAGAAGTAGCCCTAGAGAGGACTGGAAAGGACAGTGAGAAGGAAAATGGAAACTCCTCTGATCATCTTTGAGCACCTCTTCTGGTCACGGGATGGCAGTGGCAGCGCACTTCAGTTTCAGTTGTACTTAAAAAACTGTCTAGTCTTCTTTCAATTCTCATCTTGTTAACTTGGACCCACTTTTCCCTCTCTGGTGCTCATTTTATGGGCATTATCAAGCAAGACTGAGGGACCATTCCAACATGAACAGTTGAGCCAATGGATTCTTGCCATGTGTAACATAGAGTTTTTGAAGGTAAAGGCACTTACTGAAATGCAAACAAACAATCAAAATATTCTCCCGTAAACTTGGGATACACTATCTCACAAATACGCACAAAGAGCTCTCTCACAGATTGCCTTAATAGAGAGGCACATGTGTAGGGAGAACAGATCACCAAGGCAACTCAAAGCCTTGGTACTGCGGCTACTCTGGGGTCTTCCTGCTGCTCCTCTTGCACACTGTGTACCTGCTAGGTGGTAGGTGGCTTCCTCACCTGCTCCTTTCTGCAGCTCAGTTCCAATCAGTAGGGCCGGCTGCTGTTCTGAAAGACGCTGTGGTTGCGGGTGGGCCAAGGAGAAGACGTACAAGGGATAGTGTGAAGAAACATGCTCATTTTTATTCTTGGATGGCAACAGGGGAAAGCGGGCAGAACTCTCAGATGATGAAGCAAAAGAAACTGAAAACCTGAAGAAAAAGAGGAGAAGAATTAAACTTCCCGAATCCGACAGCAGCGAAGATGAAGGTGAGAGTTATTCATCTTTGGGCTGTGGGATTGAATCTTTGCTCTGCTTGTTCATCTTTTGCTCACTTACTATATGATTATCTAGGCTCTCAAAGCAGCTTTATTTTAGGGATAATAAGGAAGGTTGTCCTGGTTAGGGGCTCACAATTGTGGCTCTCTATGGAATTCCTTCCTTGGAAAACATATCTTATTCTTGTTCAGAAAACAAACAAAATTCTCCCAGCTGGATGGTGGGATAGCACATATAGTTGAATATCAGACTACTCTTTCTGAGGGATTCCTTCTCCCTAGTAGACTTGTACCCTGGGTTACATGGGTTCTTCACCTTTTCTGACCCAGGGAAGCAACAAACATTCCTTCTTCCTTTAAATTGATGGACAAACAGTAAGGATAGAAAATCTAACTTTTTTGTTGTTCATTCATTTCTGACTCTTGGTGACCCTATTTGGGGTTTTCTTGGCAAAGATGCTGGCATGGCTTGCCATTTCCTTTTATAGATGAGAAAATTGAGGCAGACAAGGTTAAGTGACTCGCCCAAGGTCACACAGCTAGTAAGTATCTGAGGTCATATTTGAACTCACGAAGATAGTCTTTCTGACTCCAGGCCTGAGGCTTTTTCCACTAGCAACTTAATAAATGTTATTTGACTGTTAACTTATTGAATTCACATAACTTTGAAAAATGTGCATAACTTTCCAAAAATGGGTTTTTTATCATCACAGAACCTTTTAAGCTATAAAATAAATAAATAGCCCCCTCTGAAAATTTTCTTCAGCCCAGCTAAACTAAAAGGAAGACACCTTACAGTCACACACAGTTGTTCAGCAAACAAAAGTCTAAATGTAGATAGAGACGCTCTTAATTTCTTAGGGGAAGGAATTCTTGCCTCAAAACTTCTTGTCTTGGATAACCTTCTGATGATGAGCCTGTCTAAATGTAACTAGGCTAGTTCTTTGATGACAGACACTCTGTCCCTTGCTGGGCCCATATTTGAAGACTTTCAGCCTGGCTTAACCAGAACCTCTCTGAGAACCAAGGGTATCTTCATGCTGCAATAAGGCATGGAAAGAGTATTTTAGCAGAAAACTTATTCAGCTAGTGAGCTCAGAACTCTGTCAACATTGACTGGTTACTCCTTAAAGCCTGCCTGTGAAGGAGATCAGAAATGATTCCATTTTGCCAGTAGGGAAGTGAAGGTCAGAGCATATTAGGAGGGTTCTGTAGAGCTATGAATGAACTCAAGAAGTTCTCATTTTCATCTTCTCTAGACACCAGAGTGGATTACATTTCTATAGCACTTATAATATTAAGCCTAGACAAAAGAAAACTTAAATGACATTAATCTTTAAATATTTGTAGAGCAAACAAGGGGAAGAGGCATTAGATTAGTTCTTCTTGGGGCTGGGGGGCAGGGAAGGGTAGAATGAGGAACAGTGGAGGAAAATTGCAGAGAAGTAGATTTTGGCTTGATGGGATTTTAAAACAAAACTTCCTAACAGAGCTCTCCAGAAGTGAAATGGGCGAGCTTCAGAGATAGGTTCCCCTTCGTTGGAGGGCTTCAGGTAGAAGTTGGGTAGTCATTTATTTGGTGTATTGAAAAATGATTCCTTTTCAAGAATGTATTGAACCAGATTATCTTGAGGCACTTGGGGAGTTTTGATATTCTGTGGGGGCTTTTCTGTTCTGTGATCTCCTCAACACCAGAAGGATTCAGATAGAGGCTGGGTGGTAGCTTGTTATAGATTGTCAAGGGTGATTTATTCTTTATGCTGGAATTTAACTAGAAGAGCTTCCTGGTCCCTTCCAACAATTTTGTCATTGCTATTATGGTTCTCAGAGCTATAAAACCTTATGCAAATAACTTAAATAAAATTCCAGTAGCGGACATTTCTAGTTTTTTAGCACTGAAAAGTTATTAGAATCGTACTCTTGATAAGGATATTTTTAACTTGAAAAGTGATTGGTTAAGTGTCTTGTTTTAGTCTAAAACAAGCCAGTTTAAAAACCTAGAAATAGATTTTAGAAATGAATCATTTCATAAAACTATTAAGTAGCTTTTCTTTGACTGCTTCAGTTCAGCAAATATTATTTAAAAAATTTTATCGTTGAGGTGGGGTGGAGCCAAGATGGCAGCTGGAAAGCAGGGACTAGCGTGAGCTCCCTGCCAGTTCCCTCCAAAAACCTATAAAAAATGGCTCTGAACCAATTCTAGAACTTCAGAACCTACAAATTAGCAGAGGGAAGCAGGGCTCTAGCCTAGGACAGCCTGGATGGTCTCTGGGTAAGGTCTATCCCGCATGGAGCTGGAAGCAGAGGGGAGCGGAGCAGAGCCCAGCATGAGTAGTGGGGACCAACCAGAGCAGGAGCTGGGCAGAGCATGCCCTAGCAACCTCAGTCATTGGGCTGCAGCAGTTACCAGACTTCTCACCCACAAACGCCAAAGACAACAGAGAAGGTTAGTGGGAAAAGCTGCGGGAGTGGAAGGAGTTCGCTGGTTCGGCCACCACCCCAGGAGCAGCGGAGGTGGGGCAGCTACAGAACTACAGCTGCAGTTGCTTCTGGCCCCAGGCCCACCTGGTGGGAGGAATCAGGTGGTGGATCAGAGCAGGAGTGCAGAGCCTGCTGAAGATCTAAGTCCAGTCCGGGTTGGGGGTTCTTGGGGAAGGGGAGTGCTGGTGTGGCAGAGCTGGCGCATCCCCCCAAGCTTGGAACATAGTTCTTTTAACTCTACAAGCAGTCATACCCCGCTGAAAAACTCAAGGGTCAAATGAGTTGGCTGGGAGCATGGCCAGGCAGCAAAAACGCACCCAGGTTCAGTCTCAGACTTTGGAATCTTTCTTTGGTGACAGAGAAGACCAAAACATACAGCCAGAAGAAGCCAAAAAAGTCAAAGAGCCTACAACAAAAGCCTCCAAGAAAAACATGAACTGGGCTCAGGCCATGGAAGAGCTCAAAAAGGATTTGGAAAAGCAAGTTAGAGAAGTAGAGGAAAAATTGGGAAGAGAAATGAGAAGGATACGAGAAAACCATGAAAAACAAGGCAATGACTTGTTAAAGGAGACCCAAAAAAATACTGAAAAATATACTGAAGAAAACAACACCTTAAAAATAGACTAACTCAAATGGCAAAAGAGCTCCAAAAAGCCAATGAGGAGAAGAATGCCTTGAAAG
>JAQQSZ010007212.1:0-13378 GCA_028646595.1 Phalanger gymnotis | reverse complement strand
GCAGCTCCTGCTTCGGCTTTTTTCAGCTTCAGCTGTAGTTGTCTCTTAGCTTGCCTCTCCTCCCAGCCAAGCCTCTGGCTCGAGCACCAGAGACCATTCCTTCCGAGTTGGCCCCTCTTAAGTCATCAATCTACACCCACATAGGTTTCACACCTGATAGGGCTTCGGGCCTGCGCTTAGCACTTAACAGCTGAAAGTACTTTCACTCAAAGTAAACAAAAGCCAAACTCCTCAAGTGCTAAGGAGCCCATTTTGCCTTACAGACACAACCTATCAGACTGGCTAGCATGACAAAACAGGAAAATGATAAATATTGAAGAAGATGTGTGAAAATTGGAATACTAATGCACTATTGGTGGAGTTGTGAACTGATCTAACCATTCTGGAGAACAATTTGGAATTATGCCCAAAGGGCTATAAAACTATGCATACCCTTTGATCCACTCCTAGATCTGTATCCCAAAGAAATCATAAAAAAAAAGAAATGGACCCATATGTGCAAAAATATTTATAGCAGCTCTTTTTGTGGTGGCAAAGAATTGGAAATTGAGGGAATGCCCATCAATTGAGGAATGGTTGAACAAGTTGTGGTATATGTTCCATAAGAAATGGTGAGCAGGTGGACTTCAGAAAAACCTGGAAAGACCTGCATGAACTGATGCTGAGTGAAGTGAGCAGAACCAAGAGAACATTGTACACAGTAACAGCCACATTGTGCAATGACTGACTGTGTTAGACTTAGCTCTTTTGAGCAGTGCAATGATCTAAGACAATTCCACAAGACTCATGATGGAAAATGCTATCCACATCCAGAGAAAAACCTATGGAATCTGAATGCAGATTGAAGCATACTATTTTCTCTTTTTTGTTGTTGTTTTTTTTTCTTTCTCATAATTTTCCCCTTTTGCTCTGATTCTTCCTTTGCAACATGACTAATATGGAAATATGTTTAATATGATCATGCATGTGTACCCTATATCAGATTGCATGCCATCTCGTGGAGAGGGAAGTGGAGAGAGGAGGGATAAATTTAGAACTCAATATCTTATAAAAGTGAATGTTGAAAACTAAAAATAAATAAGTATTTTTTTAAAAGAAGAAGATACGAGTTGTCTAGTTCCATCTATAATAGGGTCATTAAGGGCTCACCCAACAGCAAACGAAATCTTGATGAAGCCAAGAACAACCCTAGTCTCCCCAAAGTCTTCAGGGCTGAGCAGGGATTTTACTCATGGCTAATGTTGGTTGCTCTGATCAGAGAAGCTTTATCCCATGGAAACTCTGACTTTTGGCAAATACCGTCCTGAACCTAACTGGCCAGGAAGGCATAGCTTCAGGTATTTTTGTCAAAATACTGCTCAGCTCTTCAAATTAGGCTCTATATTGATGTCTAAATTTTACAAGGTGAGTGAGAATGAATAGAAAGAAGAAAAAATGAACCAGTCAACTGTGACCAGAAGGTATTCCACAATAAAACTTTAATGTGATAACTGCTCAAGGCAGTAGAAAACTGGGCAGACAGAATCATTGGGGAGAAGGAAGTTCAGAAGAGGACATGGACAAGCAGGGCAGTTTTATTACTTCTGTGTTAAATTTAATATACACTTTTTAAGAACTACATAATAAAGGTTCTGTTTCATATGCAACCCTCTGGTTTTTGTATATTGAAATAATTGAAATGTTCATTTTTGTTTGTCAAGTTACTAATAAAAAGAGAATTGAAAATTAAAATGAATGAGAATGAAAAATTAAATTAAAAACTAAATGACTTTAGAAATATGAAAGTATTTTGAAAAAAAATTGCTATATAAACATAAGGAATAGATTAGACCTGTGATTTCATTGATATAGAGAACTCCCAGATTAGGACATTCCCTCTACCAATGCAGGTTAGCACCTTTACAATGTAAATCCATCTTATTTGATAAAGGCGTGTTCAAAAATAATTATTTCTTGGCTACATCAGTGTCTTATAGAACTCTTTCTCTATGTTAAATTTGCCACCATCCTCCAAAAGGATCCAAAGTTCTTTCTTATATTAGTTACTCCAATTCAACAAGCTATCTTCTGTTTTATTAATATAGCATATTTTTGTATGTTCAGTCACTTCAGTTGTGCCCAACTTTTTGAGACCCCTTTTGGGGTTTTCTTGGCAAAAATAATGGAGTGGTTTGCTGTTTCTTTCTTCAGCTCATTTTACAGATGAGGAAACTGAGGCAAACAGGGTTAAGTGACTTGCCCAGGATCACACAGCTAGTAAGCATCTGAGGTTGGATTGGAACTCAAGTCTTCCTGACTACAAACCCTGTGCTCTATAGTGCCACCTAGCTACCTCATCTATATCTATCTATATTTAGGGTCCTGCTCACACCAGGCACATCTCCTCCACTGCCCTTTTAATGATCTTTCACTTCAATTCTTGGGAAACTGTCATACTCCATGACTTATAGACCTACAACATCCCCAGAAGACAAATGAGGGGAGGAAAGGAAAGAAATTGAAAGCCTTAGTAAAGATAAATTTAAAATTCATGGTCTGAATGAAGGGGAGAAAGTCCCATTAATTAAATAACTCTTATATTGCGGTGATAGGCTAAGTAATGAGGATGCGAATACTAAAAATGAGAAACTCCCTGCCCTAATAGAGCTTACTTTCTGATAGGGTGAGACCATACATAGATGGGAATGGTGATCAGGAATGTGGGGCTTTGGTCTGGGGAGTCATAAAGAGTTAAACTCAATTGACATATACTTCCCAGAAGCAATGGAGTGATAGAAGCACTGGGTCTGGTACGGAGAAGACGGGGAGACACAGGTTTCAATGGCAGGACAGATGGAAAGATGACCTGGTCGTCTTGCTTTTTCATTTCTTACTTGCCATGAACAAGGTTCTCTTTCTCCTCTGTGATAGAGCTTTCTGTCTATGCTCTGATGAGTCATGGGGGCCATATTTCCAGAATGCCCTGGTCACAAGGTCAAAAGGATGAAAAGGAGCAAAAAACACTGAAGGGCCTGTGGTGGAAAGTGAACATGATGCAGGGTGTCCAGGGGAGCTTCAGAGCACAAAGAGGCCAATGGAAGACAGGGCTGGCACAAAGTTTATATTCTCACCCTGCAGCTGCTCTCCTGGGACCAAATAGACATCAAGGCTGGTCGGGACCAAGCTGATGTGACTGGTGATGGAAGAGGGTCTGCAGGTGGGGAGAGAGCAGCTTGTGGAACCAACTAGAGGAGCAACAAAAATCTGAACCTAGATTTCCACGTCCTTTAAGGAGACAAAGGTCCCAAGGGAGCTCTGGTGAAACCCTTCTTCTCTGGGTGACTCACTCTATCAGGTCTTGTCTGTGTGTATTTGGGATTCATTGAAGTACAGTGGAGGGCCTCTCCTAACTCTCTTACAGAGGTAAGGGGTCCATGAGTATGTATCATTGCATACATTATCAGATTTTTTCCATAATATTGATCAATTTTGCTCATTTTTTCTACTTCTGTTTCTTTTTTCCTAAAAATTATTTGTCATACATAATGGTTCTCTGAAAAGAGAAGAGGAGAGATACAGAGGGAAATTTAGGCAATGTAAAAATGAAAGGGATTAATAAAGTTTCATTTTTAAAAAATTCTAAAAGAAAAAAAGAAGAAATCAGGCCAAAGGGAGGTGGGTAAAGTTGCACTGATAGGCGGGGCCTGAGCCAAGAGTCTCATTGGATAGACCCATACCCCTTAAATATAGGAAGCAAGCAGCTCCCACTTAAAATAAAGGCCCAGCTGGAGAGCACAAGAAGCTGTTCTCTGAGAACCATCAATCCACTGGTATTCTCTCTGGGTAGACCCTGGTATTGGGTGGAGCCCAAGCAAGCTGATAATGGGTTTTCCAGAACTTGGTCCCTCATCACTGAAAAGAGTCAGGTACCCAGGCAGGCGTGTCCTGCTGGCGGTTAAAGCTAGGTATCAGCAGGGAATATCTTTATTCTATGCATGAACTTGGTTAACACTGAAGAGATAATGATGAAATAAAAGAGACACTCTGCTTTCACGGAAATATGTCTTTTCTGCTCAATCTCAAGGTTTAAGAGGGTGAACACTCTAAGAGTCATGTGGCAACAGTCGCATGTCCCCAAAGAGGATGTGGCCAGTGGGTGATAAATGAGTGATGTCAGCAATGGTGAGGAAGTCATCAATGTAACTGCATAACTACATTGTTACTCATTCCCTGTCATGTTCTCATAAAGGGAAAGCTAAAAATTTCGATTTATGGTCAAAGTTTGTATTAGTCTTACCATTACTAAGAAGTTCTACTGTCTTTGCTTTCCTCTTCCTCCTCCTCCTCCTCCTCCTTCTTTTCCTTTTCTCTCTGTCTCTATCATTCTGTCTCTGTCTCTCTGTGTGTCTCTGTCTCTGTGCATGTGCCTCTCTCTCTGTTTCTCTCTGTCTCTCTCCGTCTCTTTCTGTCTCTCTCCGTCTCTCTCTCTCTCATCTTAAACCTTAAGATCCTCTGGCCTTTTTAATGACTCAGCTCAAAGCCCACCTTGTACAGGACTGCAGATCCTCTTGCCTCTCTCCCACAACCTTCCCCTCCTGACCATTAGTAGTACCTTCCCTCTGAGGTTACCTTCCACTTGCCCCTTACACATCTTTTATGTACATATTTTTGCATATTGTCTCTCCCATTATGATATGAGCTCTTTCTAAGTAGGGATCTTTTTTTGCCAACAATGCTTGCTGACTAATGTGACAACAGCCCCTGAACTGATGTCTAGAAAGCCAAGTGTGCATCTATTTGGAAAGGAAGACACAACAGTCTGAATCTTGCAATTTTCCAGACTTTCCCAGTGGGCGAATATTTCCTGATAACTTTTGCCCTAAGCATCTCAGCACCTTTCAATGACTCTTCATTATTTTCCACACTCAGTTCAAACAGCTCTTCATTTGGTTCCAGAGAGATATTATGGACTAGCTCTGCTAGAAAGACAAATTCCAGCATGCAGGTCTAGAGAAGAGTCACATACTCTGCTGAGGCAAAGACAGACTGAAAAATACAAAAGACTCTTTACTCAGTAAGTTCACATTTGGCTGGGAGAGCTATGTGACTATTTAATGGACAGAGGTTCAACTTGATTTTTTCCAGTGTGCTTACAATAATGACCTACCCACATATTTTATAAGTGACAAGATACAAGGGGTGGACTAGCATTCATGCAGAATTACTCCAGCTGTTGATGCAGGATTCTCTAATGGCAGAATTCCAGATTATATTTGCCAGAACAAGTAAGTGGTCATAGATAGAATCCATATTTCTGGGGCATGTGTGGATGCAAAAGAACAACACAGTAGTACAAGTGTTAGTCTCAAACAGAAGAATAGACACTCTCCTACTCCTACACACACACACACACACACACACACACACACACACACACACACATTTCCAATCATTGAAAAAGTCAATGAAAAAAAAAGTCAATAAAAAAATTTCCCCTTCTCCCTCTTCAGGGATTGGCAGGGCATTGGCTGCCCAGTGGGAACTGAGAGTAGACTATCCAAGAAGAAGTGACTAGACATAGCAGGCAAAGGAAGATGTGCCCTAGATGCGATCAAAGACATAATAGGGACAGAAGATTGAGACAGTGAGCAAAGCAGAAAGAATCCTCCACAAATCTGTCCTGACATTACTTGCCACTTCACTAAAAATGTATTACTCAAACAGAAGATTGGTAGGAGGTACCTGCCAATGAGGTACAGTGGCTAGAGTGTCCAACCTAGAAGACCCATCTTTCTGAGTTCAAATTTGGCCTCTGACACAGACTAGCTATGTGACCCTTGGCAATTCATTAATCCTGTTTGCCTCAGTTTCTTCATCTTTAAAATGAGCTGAAGAAGGAAATGACAAACCACTCCAGTATTTTTGCCAAGAAAACCCCAAATGGGTTTGCAAAGAGTCAGACATGACTGAACAACAACAACCTGACAAAGACAAAGCCCAGAACAGAAAAGTGCCAGCTGTGGGTGCTTCTGAGTCTGAAGGCCGAGAGAGCATGTCTCAGTGCTCACAGAGCTGAGACCTTGATTCAGATTTCCTGAGCCTTTTATCTAATTACTGACCTTACTGGGTACATGAGTCAAATGCCAGCTGGGAATTGCATTGAGTGCTCACAGAAAAAGTGGCTGGGGGTTGGGGGGAGCTAAACTAACTGAAAAGTGCCTCTGTTAGAACTCCTGGATTCTGAGCAGCCAACATACAATCTGAAGGAAATATGGCAAAACCCTACATGTGCAGCCAAGTAGTAGGTTTTTATTAAGTATTATTTGTTCCTTTTATTTATATGCAAATAATAAAATACGTACAAAGAATAAAATACTGTATATGCGTCCAAGAACGTTTGCTCTTATGTGAGGACAATCCATTATGCCAAGGTCTCTTGACTATGACTTAATGAAATAGAGCAAGTGAATGGAAGAATTTAGGTTTTACTAGTAGGTGGGGTCTCAGAGCTAATTCTGATTAGCTTCTGGGCACATCACTTAACCTATCTCTGCCTCAATTTCCTCATCCATAAAATGGAGTTTTTACCACAGACCTAACTCAGAAGGTTAAGGGTCAAATAAGGTAATACATGTAAAGTGCTTTGTAAACCTTAAAGTACTACATAAATGGTAGCTACTGTTATTGCTGCTATTGCTATCATAGTTATTGTTGAACAGGACCAGGAATATGGCTAGCGATGCCACCTGATGGGAGAAAAAAGAAACAATAATCTTCTGTTATCTATCATGCCTGCCTTTCTTATGCAAGATTTGAAAAATTTTATTTTCAATGAATAATTATAAGCCAGCAACTTCAATAAGATTCAGACTTTGACAAGGTTTCGACAACTTTAACGAGCAAAGTTTGATGAGAATCTGTCCCTCATGCACTGCATTTTATATTGTGCTAGAAATTAACATTCCACAAAATTATTTCATGCAGAGAAATACATTTTGAGGTAGAGTAGTGATGGTATATTGTTGAGATAATAATAATAACCATAATAGCTACTATTCACATTGTGTTTTAAGTTTGCAAAGAACTCTACTAACATTATCTCTTTTGATCTAATTCCACATTTATGCAACACTTTCTTATAAGCCAAGGATATATAAATTTAGGACTATGCCAATCAATACTTGAATGATCAGTGATTTTATCAGTGTAGGGGACTCTTGATAGGGAAACTCCCCTCCACCAACACAGGATATGCCACCTGTTTATGATTTAGACCCAGGGCTTAATTCTTCATCTACATCAACATAGCTAATAGGAATTAGAAACAGTATTTGAACCCAGATCATCCTGACTACAGTCTCAGCATTTCGTCTATCATATTTTGCTGCCTCTAAATCTATAGTTCAAAACAATGGGTGAGGAATAATATGAAGCTTATATCTGCGTGAGTGCTTATTTTTTATAAAAGCAATCTTTAGGAGGCAGGGTTTTCATTCAAGCCAGTAACGGAACACTTGTTGAGATTTTTGGCATTGTCTGCTGGCCAGGAATCTTGTCCCTTTCATTCTATGAAATACTCAGATTGATCAGTCTTGCCTGTTTGCAACCCAATGACCATGAAGAAAAATGATGACAAATACCCATTTTAAAATAAAGGGGATAAAACCCTACCACCCTCCACATGCCGGGGGAGAGTACCACCCATTGGAGTAAAAGGATTTCACAATTAAGGAACATCAGAGTTGCAAGGGACCATCTAGAACAAGCTATACACCTTCTTCAAGCAGACCACTGGGTGGTCATTGAGCCTTTGCTTGGAGACTTCCAATGAAGGACAATCCAATACCTTCAGAGTCAGTAACTATATTCTAACTGTAGAGTAACATTAATTAGTGGCACTTTGCCTTCAGGGAACAAGGCTAATCCTTCTTCCATGTGCCAACCTTTCAAATACATGAACACGGCTATTACAATCCCATGAATCCTTTCTTTTCTATACTAATTCTCTTTAGTTTATCACACAATCATAGAATTTGAGAGTGACTGCAGTGGTCATCTAGTCCAACCTAGACTTGAAGGGAAGTCTCCCTCAAACCTATAGGGCATGTGGTTGTCCAGCCTCTGTTTCAAGATTTCCAAGGTGGACTGAGGGGTAAGGGAGAAACCTTCACCCCTTGAAGGCAGCCTTTTTGTTTTTTTAATAACTCTCATTGTTAGTCAAGCCAACAAGCATGTATTAAGCACCTACTATATACCCATGATAAACACAGAGTATAGAAAGAAAGGTCTCTGCTGTCAAGTAGCTCCCAGTCTAATGAAGGAGACAACATACAAACAACTATATGCAAACAAAACATATGCAGGATAAATTGGAGATAATCTCAGATGGAAGGCACTAAGATTAAAGAGTGTTGGGGAGAGTTTCTTTGTTAAGATTTTCCTGACACCTCCTTAAAAAAATTTAGATTTACCTCTTTGAAGCTTCCATCCCTTGCTCCTGTGTCTCCTTCCTAGGACCAAAAAGAATAAGTGTCTCCTCTGTGGCACACTTCTATCCTATCCTCTGTTCCCTCCTTCCCTCAGTCTTCCTCTGTCCAAGGTAAACATCCCAAAGGCCTTCAACAGAACCCCATGACATGGGAGACAATGAGCTATAATGGAAAGAACGTTGGCTTTTGAGTCAGAGGACCTGGGTCCAAATGCTGCCTCTGATGCTGCCTTACTACCTGAACAACCTTGAGCAAATCACTGATCTTTCCCTGGCCTCAGCTTCCTCATCAAATTTCCTCATAAAATGAAAGGGTTGGACCAGCTGGCCTATGAGGCTCCTTTCAACTCCTAGAGGATCTCATGCACAGAAGGCTTTCTACCTTCTTGGTTGTCCTCTGTCTCATCAACATCCTCCTTAAACCATGGTGCCCACAACTGAATATTATAATCACAGCACATCTACCACCTCCTGAGTCCCAGAAGCTACACCTCTTTCTTAATACAGCCCACGATCACATTAGCAATTTTGGCTGCTGCCTCACAAGGCTGACTCATGTTAAGTTCAGTCCATATCATGTATGTGGAGAGCTGGTTTTTGATAGTCAAGAATAAAAGTTTATTGATTACCTACTGAATTTCATCTTACTAGAATCAAGTACAACACTCAAGTCTATTATGTTCCATTTGGACCCTGTCTCTGTCCTCTAACCATATTGGTTGCCCCTCCCAGCTTTAAGTCATTTCCAAGTTTGATGGACATGCCTTCTATACCCTTATCCAAGTCTTTGATGAAAATGTTAAGGAGTGTGGGACCAAGCACAGATCCTCGGGGTGACCTCCTGCCACGTTGACAATGAGCCATTGATGGCTATTCTCTGAGTCTGGACATCCAACCAGTTCTGAATTCATTTTTCTTCTCCATGAGAAGTGGATGAGATGATTGAGCAAAAACTTTTCAAAAATGTAGGCAAACCATAGCATTCCTCTTATCTAGGAGTTTAGTGGTCCTGTATAAAAAATAGTATTAATAATAATAATTAACATTTATATAATACTTACTATGTGCTAGGCACTTTGCAAATATTATTTCATTTGATCCTCACAACGACCCTCATGGAGGTGGTAGATGTGCCGTATTATGCCCTTGTCAGACCTCATCATCTGGAGTATCATGTTCAGTTCTGGGCACCATGGTTTAAGGAGAATGTTGACAAGCCAGAAGATAACCAAAATGGTGAAAGGCCTTATGTCCATGAGATGATCTATCTAGATCTGAAACCCTATTATTAACCCCAGTTTATAGATGAAGAAACCAAGGTAAACATTGAGTGACTCACCCAGGGTCATACAAGTAGTAAGAATGAGGCTGGATTTGAATTCAAGTCTTCCCAACTCCAGGCCTGGTGCTCTATCTGCACCACCTAGAAGCACCTAAAGAAATTATCTTAGTCTTGTATGGCCTGTTCTTTGCAATCACCATTTCCATTTCTATCTATTTTAATGATGCTTTATAGAATTTTCTGAGGAATCAAAGTCAAGCCCATTGGCCTATAGTTTACAGAATCTGTCCTCTTTCCTTTTTTAAAAAATAAACACATTTTCCCTACTTTTGTGTCGTGGTACCTCTCCCATTTCCACAGTTTTTCAAAGTTCCCTGGCAGTGGCCATTTCTTTCATTGCTAGAGGTTGCATTCATCTGGACCAGATGATTTGAATTCAGCAGGGGCAGCTAGATGCTTCTCTCACCATCCCCTTAATTATCTCGGGTATGAACTCCCTGTTGGGCATTTTTGTTCTGTCATTTCCAGTGAAAAGGTCATTCCCTTTGGCAGGGAAAACAGAACCAAAATAAGGATTGAACATCTCTTGGCCCTTATGTTCCTCCTTTCTACCTCTAACAAAGGTCCTATCAATTAGGAAAGAATTAACCAGTCAATGCACCCAATGATCTAGGTGGCACAGCAAATTACTTATTGGCCTGTCATACCAGAGAACATGCAAAATATCTGACATCTGGTTATATTCTAAGAGAGCTTTTTTTTTCCATTTTACTCTAACCATTTTTTGTATCAACACCCATTATGGATAATTGGATAAAATTGGAAATTGCAAATTTTGAGGAGACAAGAAAGCAAAAACATGAATAAGCAAGACTCTGAGGATGAACCAACTTATTTTGAGTACCAAGTTACAAAGACAAAAGAATAATAAATATGATAAAAAGCAATTTCTAATTTGCAATCACTCCCAATGAGCCTGAAGCACAGCATGTATCCTGTTTCCAAGTGATTCCTGGAAAATTACAAAGGCTTTTAAAAATAAAACCAATCAAATTTATAAACTAGACTCTAAAATTTTTAAGGAGAGATGGGAACAAATGAAGTAATCCCATCCCACTCCCATACTAACTTGGAAAAAGAATGGCGGGGCTAAAAAGTCTTGTCTAGTTGTCACAAGGGAAGCGATCAGGTTCCATAGTGTTCCAAGTTATAAAGAATTGCTTTTTAGGTTGTTGAAAAAGAGTATTTGCTATGACCAGCGAGTTCTTGACAAAACTCTGTCAGTCTCTGCCCTGCTTCATTTTGTACTCCAAGGCCAAACGTGCCTGTTACTCCAATCATCTTTTGATTTCCTGCTTTAGCGCGCTAATCGTCTATGATGCATGTGATGTCTTTTTTGGACATTATTTCTAAAAGATGTTGTAGGTCTTCATAGAACTGAGCACCTTTGGCCTCTTCGGCAACAGTAGTTGGAATACAGATTTGTTTTACTATGTTAATGTTGAACGGTTCGCCTTGGATTCAACATTATTCTGTCATTTTCGAGATTATGCCCCAGTACTTCTCACCTTTTTGTTGACTAAACTTGTTCTCCTTGGGTTCAAAGGGCCAATCTTGGAGCAATGGGTGGAATTTATAGGGAGGCAGATTTTACTTCCTAACAACTAGAGATATCCCAAAGTGACACGGGCTGCCTTCCAAGGTGGGGGAATTCCCCCCACTAGATGGCTTCAAGAAAAGGCTAGAAGATCATACGTCGAGGATTTTGCAGAGGGGATTTCTATTCACACACAGTTGAACTAAAGGCCTTCCAGCTCTGTGATTCTATGATCAGAATTCATTGTTCCTAATTCCTATCCTATTGTGATTCACTCTATCCCATCTCTCTCAGTTTGAGAGAAGCTTAAAGCAGACAAAAGGGTCACTGGACAGCCTCTGTTTAATTAGAGCAGGTCGTGATGGTTAAAGCAGTAAGAATTAGTTCTCAGGAGAAGAATAAAAGGGTCAAAACCTTGAGATGCTAAGGTAGACCTGCTTTTGCCTTGACCCCAATGAAAGCAAAGTAGCCGAGAAGGGTGTAGTAGAGAGCAGTAAGGTGGAGCATCGAAGAATTTCACGTCAGCAGAGAAAGAAGCTCATCTTAGGTCATCCCCAAATAACAGCAGCAACCCTACAGCCTCAGAGAAATGAGCTCTAACGATATGTCACCTGCATGTATACACTAGCATGTGCGTTCCCTGGTTTCCAACATGCATCCCCTCCCCCACTGGGATTGTACAGAAGGGAAATTGTTCTCATCACTTATCTTGCCATGCTGTTTAATTAAGTGTTTTTGCTTCAAGCTCCTGTGTCCTCTGGCTAACTCATAAAGAAACCCTGTGGTGTAGCTCATGAGTTGTGGTTTCAGTGGGGACACACAACCTGCAGTTTTAGTAGATGCAAACACACTCATAACGTGCCTCAAACCTGAGGTAGCAGTCAAGGGGTATACTGTGGGGGGTATCCTGAATGGTAATCCAAGAACCATATCAGATGAGAAGCCAACAAGGAGTTGTCTCAATCATAGATAGATAAATAGATAGATAGATGATGGATGGATGGATAGATAGATAGATAGGTGGATAGATGGGTGGATGGATGGATTTATATGCCTAAGAAAGACACAGCACAGTCAGATGCCGCATTGTGCAAATTCATCCTAAGTCTCATAACTAACTAGAGAGGTAAGCATTGGTAATGTATATACATTTCATTCTTAAGTAACACATTTATCTTTTTTTTTAAAACCATACAGGAAGAGACACAAAGGAATCGCTGCCGGCAACAACAGACCAACGGTAGAACGAGATAAGAATGCAGGATTTGTTATGCCCAGCCCCATAAGCTGACCACTAATCCACCCATTGCAACAAAGTCATGTTGTTCATGAGTGAAACATGGGGAATTTTTGAAACTTCCCAGTATAGTCAGAGGAAAAAGATTGACAATGAATAGGGTTTCAGACAGCCAAGCAGACAATGTGTAATAAATTGAGAGTGTCAGGAGGATGGGAATTGGGATGTTGAGGTGGCAGGGAGGGGAGAGAAGGAGAAGGGCCATGGATAGGCCAAACTCCTTTGCCTTGTGGTCAACTTATGACTCCAGAGATATATTGCTTCTGTCCTAAAAGGACATTTGTTGAATAGCTGAAAAATAAATCAAGTCAGAGTGGGAGAGGGTAGGTGAAAGAAAGAGAGAGGAAACCTCAGCATGACTTATTTACATAATGTCTTGGCAATCTTCAGGTAACACTGTGAGATTTGCCCATTTTCCCTTTGATTTCAATAGGTCTCCTTTTGTGTTCAGTGTAAGTATTTTTTTTCATTCCCTTGAATTTTCAATTTAAGAAAGGTCAATAAATAATAAGAATCATGCACATGGAATCCAGATGTCCTCATTTACATTTCATAGGGTCATAGATTTAGAGGTGTAAAGGAATTTAGAGGACATCTAGTTCCATTCCTTTGTTTTTCAAATGAGGAAACTGAGTCCCAGAAACCTGATATGAGGTGTCCGAGGTCACCCAGTAGGTGATAGGGCCAGGTTGTAAGCTCTGACTCCAAATCCATTCCCTGTTCTGCTGCCCCCCC
>JAQQSZ010007210.1:0-13379 GCA_028646595.1 Phalanger gymnotis | reverse complement strand
GTTTGTGGGTTGAGAAGTCTGGTAACTGCTGCATCCCACTGATTCAGGGTGCTAGGGCATGCTCCGCCCTGCTTCTGGTCTGGTTGGTCCATGCCGCCCGTGCTGGGATCCGCTCTGCTCAGCTCCGCTCCCCTCCGCTCCCAGCTCCGTGTGGGATAGACCTTACCCAGAGACCATCCAGGCTGACCTGGCCTAGAGCCCTGCTTCCCTCCACCACTTTGTGGGTTCTGCAGCTCTAGAATTGTCTCAGAGCCATTTTTATAGGTTTTTGGAGGGACTTGGCGGGGAGCTCACACTAGTCCCTGCTTTCCAGCTGCCATCTTGGCTCTGCCCCACCAAATATTTACTTTCATAGTTTGTATTGACCAATAAGTCCCTGATCCTTAAAGGTAACATATCTCTAATTTGGGGGACTGACAACTTGATCCTGAATTGCCACCATAAACACTTGTGGTTCTGTTTAACAAATTCCGATAACTTAATGCCATCTATATACATCAAGTGATTTTTGAAATGTGTTGTCAAAGGCTTCCTTTAAACTTAGAAGAAATAATCAGTTCTATTTAGGAAAGACAATAATTGACTTAAGGCTAAACAGAGACATAATGAACTTAAACTGTCTTACTGAAAGCTAACACCTTTTATTTTTTGTAAAGTTCTTGACATTAATGTGTTAGGAAAATGTCAGAAACAGAAAATTCATTTCCCCCCATGTGGACATCAAATATTTTAGTGTTGCCATGATACTTGTCTATTATGTAGATTTTCAGTAAAAAAAAAGACATTGGTATGGAACTTAGCCAAGAGTTCTATGATATTGAAGTCAGTGAAGATGTTACAATGCTTTCAGCGGGCTCATTTACTAATTTCTCTACCAATTATAGGATGTTCTTTACACACTTGGGATTTTTTTTTTGCACATCACTCTTCTTTTTTAGTTAACATATTATTTTTTGTATTTACAGATATTTTGAGTTGACACAATTTGTAATTTTTTACAATGTTCTTAAACACATAATCAGCCTATATTTGAGGAAGGATTCAGTGGTATTCTTGTACTTTTGTAGTAAATATGAGATGATTTATGTTGTGTGAAAAATGATTAGTGAAAGATGATTTTACTCTTTTGTCTGAGATGAAGCAGGCAAAGTTCTTTGTTAGTAACTTGAGTCTTGCCACATGCTTGAACCAATAATTATGGGTCTTACCTGGCCCTGCTGTTTCCTTGACTCATAGAGAAGCTGGAGTTTCAGTCACCTCCTGTGATGTAACTGTTCTGTCATTCATCGTGTTAAGTTTTAACTGTTTGTAAGCTTTATTATTTTGCATTTGATTATTCTGATAAACATTCACTTATTCTTTTTTAGTTTTGATGGTATTCAGATAGAAAAAGTCATAGGACGAGTTGATGTCCTGGTATTATTCATTTATTTTCGATATTCTCTGGATAATTGTATAAGTGTGTAAAATAACTATGTGAAATATGCTAATTGTTACTTAATTTTCATCTTATTTTTCTAATTTCTTTTTGGTGGAGTTCAGATAGAAACTGCTTAAAAAGAAGCAACCACTGTAATAATATTCTGGTATATTCGATGTTCAGCAGACTACTGTGCAGGTTAATGAAATAACTTTTGTATTTTTTTTGTCACTGTTGTTACTAAATCCCCTTTGAGATAATCCAAATTACAGATTAAGTAAAGGATCTAGTAGCTAGATTCTACTTCATGAGTTCACAGTATTGGCACCATGGAGAGGTGCCCCAGCATGAAGGCATTTGGATAACAGTGGAGTAGTGCCACTGGGGTAGAAGGGCTGTGATATGGTAATAGGAAGAAATATTCATCTTTAAAGGAGACACAACACTCTCTACATATAGGAAATATGCTGATTCCATAGTCTCAAAATGGAATGGAATTCCTAACATCTGTCTTTAGTGGTCTCATTTCTCTCACTTTGAAAATAAGGGAATTGAACTAGCTTTTCTCTAAGGTCCTTTTCAATTCTAAAGTTCTGGGATTCTATGATTTATGGTCAGATAAGATTTTTATTACTTCTGGCCAAAGGCTATTGCAAGACGTAGAGAGAAAGAGGAACTCTACTATGATCTTTAAAGTAAGTTATAAAGATGAAAGCAGAATAAAGTTGGGATGAGATTTTAAGAATAAAAAAAAGAAGTAACATTTCAAGGAGTCAACAGACTCATCTGCCCCCTCGGCTAGCCTTCTCTCTGATATTATACCAATTATGGCCATTTTCTAAGACTAAGGTTTTGACCTTTTTCTGCTCTCTCTCTATCTAGTCTCAACATTCATCTCATTCCCATGAGTATCAGAGAAAAAAAAATGTTCTATTGGGCATGACAATACATATAAGCTTATGCAATATAAACATGATGTAAATGAGTAAGATAAGGAAATTGAGAGCCTGAGAGAGGCAGAAATTTCTCTAATTTCAATAGCTAATAAGCTGAATATCTCAGATACAAACAGTCTTCTAACTCCCAATCCAAAGATTATTCCACCATACGTACCACAGAAATGATAAAAACAAGTATTTACCCAATCAATTGAGGCAGAACCATTTTGTGAATGAAGTTGAACATTAGTTACATAAGAATTTGGGGGCAGATAATCCCATGGCGTAGTCTATAATTACAGGACTAGAAATTAGGCTATACAAGGATGGACAGAAGGAACCGGGACTATTTAACTTGGGGAATAGAAGATACAAGGGGCACAAGAAATCTTTCTTCTAGTATTTGAGTGAAATTTCACATTGGAGAGAGTTTAAACTTGTTTTGCTTTCCCTCAGAGAACAGAACTAAGAACAATGTGTCAAAGTTGCAGAGAAAAAAATTCAGATTGATATAAAAAAATATTCCTTAACGATTAGATTTATCCAAAAGTGGAAAAGACTGCCTCATAAGGTAGTGAGTTTCCCATCTCTGAAGGTCTTCAAGAGGAATCTAAATTATTATTTCCTGGAGTTTAAGTGGATGGTGTTCTAATCCAAGTAGTGGTTAGATAAAGTGGTCTCTAATCCTGTGAATTCTTTGCATTTTCAGCTTACCTCATTCAACTAGTGCCTTTACACAATCTCTCTTTCTGTCCCTAAGATTCATCACTATCATCATCCCAAGCAAAAAGTCACTAGTTTATTAAAGTTCAGATTGGTCTATATATGCTCTACTTATCTATAGCCAGCACTGGTATCTCTGTGCCCCCACAGGCCTTACAGAAACATGAAAGTGCTAAATCTAAACCTATGACATTGGCTATGCCTCCACTGAACTCTCTCTTAGAATGTGAAATCTACAATAGCTAGGCATTTTTGAGAAGTAGGCATTCCATTATGAAGGTTAAGCCCAAATTCTTTCTGTTGGGGGAAGGAGGGTCATACTACAGTTGACTGAGTGTCCCTGTTCTTGATTGACTAGAGGAAATGAGTGGGCTTACCTTGAGACCATGTGTGCAGAGATTGCATTTGATATAAGACTAATTCTAAAGAGACTGCAGCATTTTGAGAACAGAAAAAAAAAAAAGTGGTGGTGGGGGATGACACATACCCTCAGGGAAGGAAATAAAACAGCAGGCTATGGAAAAGCCAAGAAGCCCAGGTATGAGTGATTTCAATGCCCACAAATGATTTAACTTTAGAAGAGGAGGAATGGGTGAAATCCTTAGTTACTGAATTTGGTAAGAAGGAGACAGAAAGAGCAAAGAGATTTGTCACATGTCTATAGAATAAGAGAAACGGTCAAACATATTTTGCTCTCCTCTTCCCCATTGTCATTTCCATTTCTATTCAAGAGGAAAAGAAGGAAAAGTCAAGAGTGACATAAGAACATGACCATAATAGTCTTCCACTTAAAGAAGATTCTAAAAGTACACAAAAGACACTCCTACTCCACAGTGAAATTTGGCTACTGTGCATAATATTGTCCCTATTTTACAGGTGAAAGAATCTAGGGACAAAATAGATGTGACTTTGATACAGTCACATAGCTAGAACATTTCCAAGATAAATAACCTTTCTAGATCTAATGATTTGGGGTCTATAATTAATTTCTCTGACTTGCTCCAGACCAAGCTATAATTGGCTCACATTTGAATACAAAATTATTTTTGCACTTCAAAAAAAGTGCCAGCTTGGAATAAGACAAATTGTTTAATAGGATATTGGAGTTCAGTCTGACTATCTTCCATTAAAATAGCTTTCATAGGTTTAGAGGAAGAAGGCATTCATATTCTGAAGATCACAAGGAAAACATCCCATATATGTGAGACAATGACTTATGACATATGTTTGCCACGTATCTATCACATAAAAATGATGGTCTTGGCTGCCTGAAGTATAACCTTAGAGCACCTCCCAAAAACTACTAGAAGAGCTTCTTTCTTTACCTCTCCTAGTACAAAGCACCTCCCACGACTCCAAGAGAAATTTCAACCTCTGGTTACAAGATGGCATGGTCCACTCTAATAATTTCAGGTTTACTTCCTATCAGTAAGTTAGAGAAACAAACAAAAAATTATTAGGGTTAGAAAGGAGGTCAGAGATCATCCAACTCAGCCTCCTCTTCATTCTACAGACAAGGAAACTGAGACAAGAGAGATGAGAGTTGACAAGGCCATGTCACATAATAAGGGAGTAGCAGAACACATATTAGAATTTAGGATTTCTGAAAAGAAATCTGCTCTTATTAAAATTGTTTCTGATCTTTCTGATTAGCAATCTGCCCTGCTTGGAATTTCTTCTTCAGAAATCTCCCTTTCCATTAAATCACTTTGCATATTTTTGCATATTTCTGCATCTAAACAACTACAATGGTTGAAATACATTCCTACTATTTGCCACTGTTAGGCAATGATAATACAAAGATGACTTGTCTTCTAGAGGCTTACATGCTGCTCAGGGAACCCATTTACATAGAAAAGTAAACATAATAGAAATTGAAGGAGAGACAGAAATAACTAGAAAAGGGAAATAAATGAAGGCTTTCCAGAGGAAGGCGCACATTAACTGGATATTAAAAAAAGAGAAAAGAAAAGTATTCTAACAGGCAAAGATGTGGAAGGAGTGTATTCCAGGTGTGGAAAACAGCTTGCACAAATGCATGGACGTAATTGCTGGGGAAAGTGGAAGGCAGTTTGGCAGAAACTAGATAATGACCAACATCTCACACTCATATAATGGGTACATGAATTAAATATAAAGGGTAATAACATAAACAAATTAGGCAAGTATGGAACAGTCAGATCTTTGGAGAAGGGAAGAATTTATGAGGAAACAAGAGATAGAAAGTATTACAGGATGAAAAATGGAAATTTTGACTTCATTAAATTAAAAAAAAAAGGTTTTGCACAAATAAAACCAATACAGTAAAGATTAGAAAGAAAGCAGAAAACTGGGGAAAAAAAATTCATAGCAAGTTTCTCACATAATGGATTCATTTCTCAAACATGTAAAGAGCTGAATCACATAATAAGAATATGAGTCATTCCCCAATTAATACATGTTCAAAGGATATAAACAGGCAGTTTTCAGATAAAGAAATCAAAGCTCTCTATAGTCATATAAAAAAAGCTCAAAATCACTATTGATTAGAGAAATACAAATTAAAACAACTCTGAAATACTACCTCATACTTGTCAGATTGTTTAATATGACAAAAGAAAAATAACAAGTGTTAGACGGGGTGTGAGGACAATAATGTAATGTTGGTGGAGTTATGAAGTGATCCAACCATTCTGGAAGAACCATGCCTAAAGGCCTATAAAACTGTGTAAACCCTTTGAACCAGCAATAGCACTACTAGGTCCATATTCCAAAGAAATTAAAAAAAAAAATTAAAAGGACCTACATATTAAAAAATATTTATGGTAGCTCTTTTGTAGTGGAAAAAAATTGGAAATTAGGGTGATATCCATCAGTTGGGAAATGGCTGAACAAGTTGTGGCATATAATTGTGATGAAGTATTATTTTGTTATAAGAAACGATGCGCAGGATGTTTTCAGAAAAACCTAGAAAGATTTACATGAGCTGATACAAAGTTAAGAGAGCAGAACCAGGAGAACACTATACACAGTAACAGCAATATTGTACTACAATCAACTATGAAAGACAACAATTCTCAGCAATACAAACATCCAAGATAATTCCAAAGTTAAGTGAGAAATGCTATTGACCTCTGGAGAAAGAACTGATGGAGTTTGAATGCAGATCAAAGCATTCTATTTTTTACTTTATTTTTTTTCTTGTTTTATCTATATTTTCTTTTATAACATTACTAATATGAGCAAAGCAGAATTGAAACAGCTCAAAGGAAATGCAGGATGTGCAAGTTTGGGGTATTCATCCCAAATGTTCACAGTATTTTCTCCTGACCTGTGGTAGAGCATTCTGAGATCATATTGTCCTGATCAGCCATAGTCAGACATACTGAATCTTGACTCAAGCATTACTGATATGTGACAACAATTTAGATAGCAGCTGCTGTTGAAGTGTAAGACCCAAAAAGACCAGCAATAGCAGCTGCCAGTATATGTTCTTTGATCTGCTTTACTAAAGAAAGTAAAGAAAGGGGTTAACAATCTCAGTTTAACCAAACATACATATACTATTCACTCAGTTCAGGCGGAAAAGATCAGCCCCCCGAACTTCAAGGCAAATACAAAAAGAAATTACAAACATCAAAAAGCAGATCTTGTCTGATTCAAATCACAATACATAGTTAACAGAGAAGAACCAATGGGTCTGGGTTAGCAAAGCTGGGAGGCAGTTACAATGGCTTGCCCAGAGTCTCAACACTCCTTCCATGAGTGAGCCCCCAAAGTCAACCACCAACTTTGAGTCTTATGTACCTATCTCAGGGCCCTGGGGCACTTGATTGCCTCAGTGCTGAGAAGCACTCAAAGAACAATGAAAAATCCCATTTTGCTGGCTATTGCATTTGAAAGGCAAGACTCATCAAAGATATTTAATTACTTTAGCATTCCAAAGGAGAAGACAACAAAAAGTCCTGCCCTGATTACCATTATATTGTCTTAGTGCTGAGAAACACTCCAAGACCAAAAGATCCCATTTTGCCTGCCCCATTCAGACAAAGGCCGGAATCATTAAAGACACTTAAGAGAAGAATAGCATAAAGTCCCATCTTACTTACTGATACATGATGTTGTTTTGCTCCTCTTTGAAAATGAAGGACCACAACCAACCAATATGGAAATATGTTTTCCATGATTGCATGTATATATAGCCTTTATTAAATTGTTGCCATCTTAGGGAAGGGAGAGAGGGAGAGAATTTGGAACTCAATTTTTTTTAAATGTTAAAATCATTGTCATGTGTAACTAGAAAAAAATAATTGTTAAATAAAAACAAATGCGTGAACATAAACAACAGAACATTAGATTCAAGGAATGGCCAACAGTTCAGTGTGACTGTAGCAGATCATCCATGAAGGGGAGGAATGTGAAATAAGCTGATAAAGGCATGTTAGCAGTAGTCTACTTGTCAGGTATGTTATACTGGGAATTCCTTTCAGAGTATGGGTTGGACCCAGTGACTACAGAGGTCCTTTCACAAATCTCATGTATTCTAAGATTATGGAGTCTTAAACTCCAAAATGAGGAGATTTTATGGCATCCTAGAGAAAATTAAAAAAAAAAAGTTTCGGTAGTTATCTAGTTTGGTGAATAAAGAGACTAGAAGCAGAGAGAAAAATTAGAAGGCTGTTACAACTGCCCTAGGGCAGATGTGATGAGGACCTGGTGGCAATGAAGAGAGAGGAGGAAAAGTGCTGACTTTAGAGATGCTGTGGAGACAGGATCAGTAAGAAATGACATCTGCTCAAACATGGGAGTTGAGTAGGAAGGCAAAATCACTAAAGACTCACAGGTTAGTAACATGGATGATTGACACAATGGTAATACCCTTTATAGAAACTGGGAAGGAGGAATGATTCAAGGAGAAAGATGAATTCTATTTTGTACATGTTGAGTTTGGGATGCCAATGAAATGTCTATTTAGAGACGGCCAGCAAACAGTTGATAATGTGAGACTAGAACAGAGGAGATGCGTTAAAGAATGATTTATACATGGGTGAATAATCTTCAGAGAGATGAAAATTTAAGTTATGGGAGCTGGTGAGCCACCATGCCAGTGAAGCAGAATTATGGCTGAGCCTTGAGGGACAATCACACTTAGCAGTGGAGGGGAGATAGCTGATTATAACAACAATGTTGCTATCAGCTGCTGTGGATGTGAAAGACCAACAACAATAGCACACAAAAGAGCTGCTAGCGCAGGTTCTTTGATCTGCATTTCTAAGGAAAGCAACTTTAAGGGGTTTACAATCTCACTTTAATTAAACACACATATACCATTCACTCAGTTCAGGGGAAAAAGTCAGCACCCTGAACTTCAGAGCAAATACAAACAGAAATTAAAAATGGAAATAATATAAAGAGATCAACAGGTTTTTGTCTGATTATAGCATGCATAGATACCAGGGAGAAAGAAGCACCAACATCAGAGTTTTCAAAGCCACAGGCCTCCATGATTGCTACCCAGAGTCTAGTATGTTCAAATCACATGACACTCTTCCAGTGAGTGAGAGCCTAAAAACAAAATATTAACCTCTGAGTATATATAATCTTTTTCAGGGTAGGAGGATGTCATCACCACATAACTCGAACTCATGCGACTTAGGCTTTCTTTTGACTTAAGCAGGTCATCAAGCACTCCTGATTCAATGAAAGACTCTTGATTGAAATAAAGGTAAGGATCAATCAAAGTCTCAATCATCTTAATGTTGAGAAGCACTCAAACAAAAAGCAGCGAAAAGTCCTACCTGCTTGGCATTATACTGATAAACCAGCAAAGGCAACTTAAAATAAAGAGTAGTAAAAAGTGGGGGCAATGGCATGAATACTAAGGAGAGAGTATCCATATGGAGAGAGCAGTCAATGGTCTCAAAAGATGCATTCAGATCAAGAAGAATGAGGACCAAGAAATGGCCTTTGGATTTAGCAATTAAGACATCCTTAGTAACATTGGAGAGCTCAGGTTCAGTTAAGTAGTAGCCATACTGGAGGTGCTGAGAAGTGAGGATTTATAGAAACGAAGGCAGAAGAATTGGACAATTCTTTCTAGGAGACTGGCAGTGAAGGGGAGAAAAAAATGTAGGGTGATAGCTTGAGGAAGAGTAGCATAAAGTGCAGGTTTTCTTTACTTCTTTTTCTTTTGTTTTTAAGAATAAGGCAGATATGAGAATGTTTCTAGCTAATTCCAGCAGTTAGAAAGAGCTTAAAGAAAGAAGGGGGGATGGATGGGGAATGCTCCCAGATGAGACACCATCAAAGGAATAAGGTGTTGATCTTCACATGAAAAAGGGCCACCTCTTGCTTCCTACAGGAAAAAAAATAATAAAGATTGGGTAAATATGTAGAGAAGTTCATAGTTTGGTCTAGAATGCATCAGGTAGCTCATGACAGATGCCTTCATTTTTCTCAATAAAATAAAAGTAAAACAATCTTCTGAGAGTGGAGAGGCTACATTTGGCATAGAGCATTTCAATAGAGACAAGGTGACTTTGAATATCTTCAGGCAGAGTGAATCAGGAAGGATAAAAAGGGTTTCTATGCAGTGATGAAGACCCAGTTAACATTAGAAGACATAAGGTTTTAATGGACCCAATCACAAAAGTTGCTTGGCTTCCTTTTTCAACATTCCTCAGTCTGGGAGGGGACTGGTGGACATGATTCAGAGTCTAAGAGTCAGGATAAGCATGTAAGGATACAAAAGAAAAAGGGTGAATTGGCCAACTGCTGCAGAGAGTGAAGATTGAGAGGGGTGAATTCAGAGTATTTGGATTTGGGAAGACAGAAAAGAACAGGAAGTCCTCATGAGGCAAACATTAGGCTTAGGGAACATGAAGCAGAAAGAGAGATGAAAAAAATTTGGAAATGGTACTTAGAGAGTAGAATTTCCAGATCAGAGATCATCATGCAAGTAGCCCATGTAGAACTATCTAGGATTCTTTTCTTTATTCATGAAGGTCTCAAAAGTATTCACTTTAAACCTTCTCCTCTTAGTTATTAATAGAGATCATTATGTGAACTGCTTACTAATAATTTTTATTATCAAGCTACTTATAGCAAAATATAAAAATTAAATTGCATTCTAAGCCCTACTTGGGTTTTGATTTAATTGTCCTTATATAATTTTTCCTCCTATCTTCAAAGGTGCCAAGATAAAGAATTTAATTTACAAAGTCACCTTCTATTTTTAATTTAATTCAACAAGAATTTACATAAGGCCTACTATGATCCTAATATTGGAAATATGACAAAAAAAGGAAATAGGTCTTGCCTTTAGGGCCTTTTTATTATACTGTAAGAGCGTGTCATGTTCATAGAAAAGTAAATACCAAATATATAAAAGTACATACCAAATATATAAATATATATATATATATATATATATATATATATATATATATACATATACCAAATGCAACAGTAATGTTGCAAAGTATATGCATGGGGGGAGAGAGGCTGGGAAAGACCTTCTGTTGGCCCCTACAGAGCAGCCCTAGCCCTGATGAGCTTCACCAGAGTGTCTCTTTCTTTTTTTTTAATTTATTTATTCTGAATATAAGAAATAAAACAAGCATTGCTATAACATAGTAAAATAGAAAAAAAGGTTGTTGGACATGAAACCACAAATGTACTATTTGATATTACTTTTAAATACATAATACAGTCATCACGTAACTTTTTTTTCCTCCTCCCTTTGCTTTGGGATGGCTACCATTAGACACAAATAAGTACACACAGACACATATACTTACATGTATGTATGTTTGTATATATGTAAAATCATTCTCCACATAGTTGTATTTATCAGTTCTTTCTCTGGATGTAGATATCAACTTCATTCATATGCCCTTTGTAGTTAATTTTGATATTTATAATAGTCAAAGTGACTTAGTCCCTCAAAGTTGTTCTTAAAACTCTATCATTGTTACTATATAGAATCTACTCTTGATTCTGCTCATTTGTCTGTTCGTTATTTTGTGCAAGTATATCCATGTTTATCTAAGATCATGAAGCTTATCTTTTTTTCATAGCATGGTACTATTACATTATAATGGTTTACCACAACTTGTTCAGCTGTTCTGCAGTTGATGGGCATCCCCACAATTTCAAATTATCTGCCACCACAAAAAGAGCTTCCATAAATATTTTAGAATGTATAGGTTTTTTTTTTCCTTTTCTCATAATCACCTTGGAAAACAGACCTCATAGTGGTATTGCTAGGCAAAAGGTCATAAGTAGTTTAATAATTCTTTGGGCATTATTCCAGGTTGTTTTCCAAAGTAGTTGGATCAGGTTACAATTCCACCAACAATGAATTAGTGTCTTAATTTTTCTATAGCCCTATAACATTTCTTGTTTCCTCTTCAATCAATTTAGCCAATCAGATAGGTATAAATTGACATCTCAATGATATTTAATTTGCATTTCTCTAATTAATAATGGTTTACAGCATTTTTATATGACCGTAGATAGCTTTGATTTCTTCATCTGCTGTTCATGTCCTTTGATCATTTATTAATTGGGGAATGACTTGTATTCTTATGGATTTGAGAAAGTTCTTTATATATTGGACATATGAGACATTTCCATGGGATTCTCTACAGTATAATAACACTGGGAGCTGTTCATAGTATCAAAGAATCAGTTAGTCAATAAACATCAAGTGCCTACTATGTGCCAGACAGGGAGCTAGGTGGGGCAGTAGATACAGTTCTAGGCTTGGGTCAGAAAGATCTTTGTTCAAATCCAGGTTCAGAAATTTCTTACCTATGCAACCTTGAGCAAATCACTTAATCTCTGTTTGCTACTGGAGAAAGAACTGGAATACTCAAGAGGCAAAAGACAGTAACTGCACTCTGTAATCTCACAATTTAATGGGGTAAGCAATAGGCAGACAAATGTATACAAATAAGATCTAGATGCTGCAGGATAAATAGGAAATGATTAATAGTGGAAAGATGCTGAGATTCAAAGGAGTTGGGAAATAGTTCTTAGAAAAGATGGGGTTTTACTTGCGACTTAAAAGAAGCTAGGCATGCCAGTAGGCAGAAATGAAGAGGGAAAACATTCCATGCATGGAAGATGAAGAAAAACAGGGATTCACTAGATGCAGTATCTCGTTTGTGGAACATCGTGGAGGTTAGCGTCACTGGATCAGAGTACACGGCAAGGAGGTGTAATAAGAATGAAAACACGAGTGAAGACTTGGTTGTGAAGAGCTTTATATGCCAAATAGATGGTTTTCTATTTTATTCTGCAGGAGATAAGGAAACCTTAAAGTTACTGAGAGTGTGTATGGGGGTAGGGTGACATGGTCAGACTTGCACTTTAGGAAAAATCCCTCTGGTGGCTCAGTGAAGGTTGAATTATAGTGGAGAAAAACTTTAGATAGAATACTATTGTAGATGTCCAGAAGTGAGGAGATAAATGCCCTGTACAGTAGTGGTGGCCGTGTCAGAAGAGAGAAGGGAACATATATGAGAGGTGTTCCAGATTTAAAATTGACAGGCCTTGGAAATAGACTGGATATGTAAGGATGAGAAACAGTGAGGAATCAGGAATGACACCTAGGTTTGAGCCTGAGGAACTAGGTAGATGGTGTTGCCCTTGATAGTAACAGGGACGTTGTGAATGAGGGAGGAAGTTGGGTAAAAGATAGTGAGTTCTATTTTGGACATGGTGAGTTAGAGATGTCTAAGATTCAGACATAGATATAGAGCCAGAAGGGCACTCAGAAGTCAGGTAGTCCAACTCCTTTACTGTGGGGATGAAGAAAGGGGAGCTTTGGGAGGTTAGGTGACTGAGCAAAGGTCACAGAAACAGCAGCAGAGGCCAGGATTGAAATCTGTTCCTCTGGCTCCAGAACAAATGTTCTTTCTATGGTACTAATCTGGCTACCATTACTGCAATCCACAGGACACATTAGGATGCCTGCAGCTGTGATATTTTAGCTATTTTGTTTTCCCACTTTCCACAACTAATTTTAAAAGTGAACTAGATGCATTTAAGTGAAGATGTGGCTCAGTAAGTGTCAGTTCAATGGAATGAAATCCTCGAGATAGGATTTAATTTGAGAAAAAGTTGGACTTCTTAGATATAAACTATGGCAGTGACCACACTAATGTGTGGCCATGAAATGATATTTTAAAAGAAATTTGTTCACCATATCACTGGCATTGATGCTGAAACAACCAAAGCCAAGGGCATTGCTGAATGGACATAGAAGGTTCACCAGTGATAGGCACATGTCAGCTCTTGCTTTTTCATCAGAG
>JAQQSZ010007209.1:0-13379 GCA_028646595.1 Phalanger gymnotis | reverse complement strand
AAAAAAAAAAGAAATTCAAAAAAAGACTTACAAGGAAGTAAAGATGGACAGCTCTGAACACAATGTGTAGTGTTTATTATATAGGGTTTCTTGAAATGGAAATTTATTGCTGTATGTTTTGAATCCTCTCATGTTCTGCTGTGCACATGGCAATACTTTTTTTTTCTTATTTTGTATTTAAGTTTTAGTATTAAAGTTTAAAATGAGTTAATAAAAGAAAAAAGTTTAAGGGCAATATTAGAAGAGCTAGAACAATATATATACCAACTATATAGAAAAAGCCTATATGGAACTACATAGAAACTATATAGAAGAGAGCCAAAGGTAGGTATGAAAGGGGAGACAGAGCAAACATATTGCTGTTTATTAACTTCATAAGATCTTTGGGTCTGGACATCATCTAATCCATTAGCCCTCATTTTACATATGGGAAAACAGGTCTAGAAAAGTGAAGAGACTTACTCAAGGTCACGTAGCAAATAAATGGATCTGGACCCAGGACCACCGATTCCAAATCCAGTCTTCTACCTTTTCAAATGTCAATCATGCTCTGTTAGGGATTTTTTGTATGATTTGGTTCCTTATTTTACGTATTTCTTTGCTGATCTTTTTTTGTATATGGTTATTAAGTTCATCATAAAAAATTCATTTTTAAGAAAAGGATCTAAGACTTTGGCTGACTAAATGAAAGCCTGCTTTCCATCTACCCCATCTCTGACAAGAGGCAGGAAAAATGTACTTAACTGAGGGCATCTGAAATGTCGATATCTTCCACTGTCCAAAAAGCACCACAGGGTGCCATGGTGCAGCTATCATGGCCAAAGGGCCAAAGTACAGTGATTATTCCACTTAGGAACTGTGGAGTGGCAAGCAGGGGTTAGGGAAGAGGAATGCTTCAAATATAGAGCCAGGCTTATCTTTGCTGGTGTGCAGGTGTGTGCCTGGCCTGGACCATCACCATGGCATTCTCTCTGGGCCTGTCATGTTGTCAAAGAGAGGTTTCCACCATCATCTATTACCCAGTAGTATCATAAGAGAGAAGAAAAGGGGAAGCTTTACGTGCCTGGCCAACTCACTCAGCTGCCAGTAGTGCTCTGGGGCTTTGTTTTTGTAGTGGCAAAATTGGGGAGAGAGGAAAAGGGGAAATAACCTCTGAGGTCTGTTCCAGCTCTGATGTTGTGTGTTTCAATAAGATAACCAGCCTCTGGCTCTATCCTGAACACTGGTGTACCCTATTCTAAATCACATAATCAGAACCAATCCCATATGTAGACTGAGTAGGTAACTACCTGTACAGGATTAATAGGGGCCCCTCTCCTAGGAAATCAGAAACAACTTCCTCCCTTTTCCAGTTTCTAAAAGTGTTTGAAATTCTTACCGTTAGAAGCTCTCCTTTGGTTTAAGGCACTGAAGGCATTCAATATGTTAACATAGAGGGAGTTGTTGTTCAGTCATGTCCGACTCTTCATGACCCCCATTTGGGGTTTTCTTGGCAAAGATACTGGGGTAGTTTGCCATTTTCTTCTCTAGTTCATTTTACAGATGAGGAAACTGAGGCAAACACATTAAACCTTTGGCACTTATTGGTTTATTAGATTAGCTTCCTACCACCTAGCAAATAATAGGGAATGAGCTACCTTGAGGAAGTTTTAATGGATGGGAAAAGGTAAAAAAAAAAAAATACAGGGTTGGAGTGATTTCCTGGGCAAGGGTCTTCATAGAGGTGATACCTGGGCCTAGGTGCTGAGGAAAAGAAGGACAACAGCAAAATCAAAGGGCAGGAAGACCCAAAAGGAAAGGGGAACAGAGAGGGGAGCCTGAGGATAAAACTTGCCTACTTCCTACCTGCATGACTTTAGGCAAATCGGTTAACCTTCTCTAGACCTCAATTTCCTCATCTGAAAAATGAGGGGATTGGCCTGGGATACGTCTAAGGTCCCTCACAGCTCTAAAGCTATGGTCTCCTGAGCCTTTGATCACACTTTGTAAGCTAAACTGGGACAGGTTAGTCCAGGCTGAGTAGGTCTCAATCTGGCTTTGAATCACCAATGTGCCCCTTGTGACACAGCAGTAATTAGTAAGGGTAAATAAGGGCTTTGCCTCAGGCCACCAGCATGCCACAATATGCCTTCTTTCCAAGGGAAGTCAACTTCCCCACAGAAACTGCTGTCCCTGGGGCCCTACAGTTAAGGTCCCCAAATCTCTAGAACCTCTAGGGACCCTCACCTCCCAGGTCCCATTGCCATAGACCCCTTCTCTAAGGACTCACCTTTTCCCCAATCCTGAAATAGGTGAAGGTTGACCTCTCCCAGACTAGATTTCCCCCAAACATAAATATTTAGTTCCAGTTCTCTTTTGCCTTTTGGGTCAGTCTTACTCAGGACAGCATTGTTTCCTCTCCTGCAGTGCTTTCTTCTCTGTGTTCTCATCTAAGCTGATATGTAATCAGTAAGCTTATCAGGTACTTACTATGTACCCAGCCCCATGCTGCTGCACATGGTGGAGATGCAAAGCAGAACCTCTGTCTGATGCCAAGGGGCTTTTAATATAGTGGAGCAAGTGGGACTGAGCTAAGGGTGGAAGAGGACAGTATAAGACAGGATGTCATTGGATGCTAAATCCTGTGGTATCTACATCATAACATTTGTGGATTATTGTTTTCTTTGACTTTGTTAAATATATATAAATACAAGTCTGGGAAATGAATAATCCTTCTGATCTTTCTCACATGTCTTCTTATGTCTGATTCACTTTAAGGAAAACTTGCTGTTTCCGCAAAACTTTAAGATTACCACACTATATGTCAGCCATATTAATCAATATTGTTTTAGACTATTTAAAATAACTAGACAGCATAAGGTCATAATATTGCTGTGGTATAGCTAACAATGAGTTAGTGGACTTGGGAAAATAGAGAAAGACTCGTCTTAGACCTATGAAGGAAGACATTATCCACCCTCAGAGAAACAGAGGACAAACAAGTTTAGTACGGTCTTACATAGCTTCATATGAATGTATACATCTATATATGCATATGATTACAGATATCTAGGTATACATACAAGTATATATGTATATGTTTATGTATATGTATATATATGTTTGTATGCATATATACACACATACAAATATATCTGTGCTTAATCGTAGCCTTTTGTGGGGAGGGGAAGGGGAGAAAAAGAACAAAGTAAAAAGTGCACAGCAGAGAACAAAAGAAAACTTACAAAGCAGCAAAGATGGACAGTTTGGATCACAATATGTAGTGTTTACTATATAGGCTTTCTTAAACTGGCAATTCATCGCTGTATATTTTGAATCCTCTCTTATGTTTCGCTGTGCACATGGCAATGCTTTTTCTTTTCTTTTCTTATTGTGTATTTAAGTTTAAACTAAATTAAAAATAAATAAATGAAACTTTTAGATTAACCCTGAGTGGCCAGGAATCAGTGTAGGATGGTCAAGGGGGTAAAGGAGTACTCGTCTGGTGGGAGTGAGCAGATGGCCTAAAGTCCTAGAGGGAAGGAGAAGAGCAGCAGGGCCCACCCATCTCTGGAAGCTTAGCTTTTGATCTGGCTCTGGAGAAATTTGACCTAACGTGTTTCATGAAGGTTTTTTGTTCGAAGGATCACATGCAGAGAATCAGAACTATCTTGGAATGAATGTGGCTTTACTCCAGGACACCATTTCCTAACATTGTATACTTCTATAAGGTAATCAGCCTTCATGCGGCAACCTAAGGCACAAATAACAATAGTTGTCAGCTGACATGACTCATTAAGATCTGCAAAGGGTTTCAGGCACATTATCTTGTTTGAACCTTGCAGATAAGTTTGATACCATAGGAACTGCTATTCTCATTTTACAGATGAGTAAACTGAGACTTGAAGTCGTGAAAGGACCTGCCTGAGGTCATACCAGAGGTATGATTTAAGCCCAGCTTCTCCTGACTCCAAATCAGACTTTTTTTTTTTAAGCTCTAACACATTGGTCCTTGGATGACACAGATATTGAAAATGGCAGGCAGACTGATGTTCAGTGCACACTCCTCCCAACCTCAGAAAAATACTTATGCATACACATACCCTTGGCACTCAGAACCTTAGCACATCTCAAAAAATGTTGCCAGTCTTCTGTATGATATGTATAGAGCCAACCGGAGTAAAATTATAACCTAGACCATCCTCTTACCCCCTCCTTTTGCATCTGCCTCTTCCATATTTACTCCCTCAGTGACCCCAAATGCCCGATGTTTTCGTTCTGCCTGTGGCCCACCATCATTTTGCTGTTGGTCCAACCTTCCAGAGCAATGCTCCATAATATAAAATTTTCTCTCTCCTCTCATCCATATGAGGTACCTGTGTGGTATAGTAGATACAGGTTGGAGTTGGAGTCAGAGTCAGAAAGACTTGAGTTTGAATCCTCCCATTTACTAGCTTTCAGACCGTGGGCAAGTCACTGCAGCTGTAAAATGGGGATAATAACTAGAACCTACCTCCCAAGGTTGTTGTGAAGCTCAAATGAAATAACACATATAAAGTGGTTTGCAAAGCTTAAAGCACTATTCTTGTACTAGCTATCGTTATGATTATTCCTATTATTATCATATAGACCTACCTACCCTATTTCTCATTCCCTCAAGGTCCTGAGCTCTACTAAGTGGCAATGGTGCCAATGGGTTAAGTAATGTCACTTTTTCTTGATCAGAGATTCTTAATCTGGAGTCCACAGATGTAGATAGACTTCAGAGGAATGATAAATTTTGGTTGAAAAAAATTTATTTTTATTTTCAATAATCTTTTATTTCCTCTGTAGGCCCATGTACTTCATTTTATGGATTTAAAAATCTTATTCTGAAAGGGGGTCTGTAGGCTTCACTAGACTGCCAAAGAGGTCCAAGACACCAAAAAGGTTAAGAACCTCCGTGTTTAAAAAAGATAATGCCTTAATAGTAGTTGTGACTGGATATGTCTCCTAATGGTGAGAAACTGGCAGGTAGGAGGGGTAACTGTATAACTGTATGTCTGCAAGTGTGAGCATGTACTTGCACACATGTAGGAGGGTTAGTGGGAGTTTCTATGGCTCCTTGAGTCATCCCACTTTGCTGCTCATACCAGTTGGAATGCCACTGAGGTTAGAGAAGAGGTGTTAAGTACGGTTCTGAATCAGCAGAGATAAGGACACCTGCTGACACCCATCTGCTCAAATCCTCTAGAAGCTTTGCTATGATTGCCAACTTTCCACCATGATTTCAGATTTTTACTCACAGTCTCTCCAAGATGTGCCAAAAGCAAGTAATGGCACCAGCTCCCCCATAGCTCCATTCTGCCAGCCCATCATATCCTCCTTTCCTTACATACCCTCTGGCTTTCTTATCTGTTGGCTCTGCTTGGGACACCAGAGTGATAGTTTTAGTCATGGAAAACGGGGCAGGGAGGAGCCATACGAGTTCCTGTTGGATAACTTCAAAGTGAAGTATGTAATTTGGTGCTTTACTTCATCGATGCAACAGCTGTCCAGATGCAGGCAATTTTGAGTTTGGTGTGGCTGGAATTTCTAAAAGCTTTAAAAAGAGCTTATTATTTTAGACTTGACCATGCCAGAGCATTTTGGTACCAGTGTCCAGACTGTATAAAAATAAGTTGAGACATTTTGAGGGTTTTTTTTTAAGTAGAGTCTTTGATGCTACACAAATAATTTGGTTGGGCTGTATAGATGTCAGAGTTTGTGCCCGAGTTCCTCTTATGTGGATAGCATTCTATTTGCGAGTAGGCCAGAAATATCTTTGGGAGGACATCGAGAGGTTCTTTGTACCCTTCTCTAGGGTTTGAGATAGAATGGTCAGTCTGCTTCACTCTCTTCCCAAACCCACAGAACATACACCTCTGCTGCTTGGGGTGATTAGAAACCTGGCGAGCTTTACAAACAGGTGAGATAGGGACCTTTGCGGTATGATTTCAAGGGCTCTGGGAAAGCCTGCCCTAACTCTTCTGTCTCCCCAAATCTCCTTTGCCTGCTTAATTTCCTTTACTAGGAAAGAGAGCTATTAATTTCAAGGAATACAGGAAGATCTGTCATTTCCTTTTCCTCTACCCACATGCCACAACTTACCTGAGATTTGGTAGGGACACTGAGGTTCTGACCTGCCCTGGGACACATTAGCCAGTAAATGTAAGTGGGATTTGGATCGAGGTCTTCTCGTCACCAAGCCCAGCCCTATTGCGTGTAGCAAGCAGCCTTCTAATTTCACTACAAAATACATAAAAACACAAATATTCTTAAGAGAAGCAACAACAGGAATTTCAACTCTTCCATACTATAGTGTAAGGACTAAGAATAGGAGCAAAGAGGAGAACAGGATGATATGCCAATAGTGAAGAATGTGGCATGTGGCAAGGTTGGAGAGGACTAGATACAAAGAATTAGGTGATAAAAAGTTGGGAAAACCCTCCCTTAAATCATTAGTTTGTTTAGAAAAGGGGAAGGAGAAGGAGAAGGAGAAGGGGAAGGATGGAAGTAAAGGGAGGTGTAGGCATTTAAAAAGAGAGTGAAATCAAAACATCCAGAAGAATAGGAATGAATCTCCTCCTTCTACACTCACCCATGCCATTCCACAAACACAGCTGCTCACAGTTATGGGACCCTTATCACCACCTCCCCACCTGCAGGTTCAGACTGAAGCCCTTTTTTTTTTTCTTTTCAACATAGCAGCTCAAATTCCTAGCAACTGCCTTGGGTCCAGAGTTCCTTTGAAGCCTGACTGGAAGGTGAGGAGCCCTGCCAGGTGCCTTTTTATATGACTTCTGGCTTATGGGCTTCAGAGGGTGATGATAAGATGGGGGCAGGGAGGGGAGTAGAACAGAGGGAAAACCTAAGAGAGACAGAATCTCTATGGCGTTTAAAGGGTCCTCTTGCTTCTTACCTAGGACTTAACTACAATCCAAATGAAGTTCATAAGCTTTTTCATTAATGTTTTCTGTTTTTTCCAAGCTGGCTGGGGACTGTGGCAAAGGCTAGCTGCTCACACCTCAGGACTCCCTCCCCTGTTTCCACTATATTCTCCCCACCCCCAACAAATCTCCACCTGTTCTACATTAGAAAAAAAGGGGAGTTTCAGCTTCCACCTGTTGCCCAAGCAAAGTCCGTGTGCTCCAGGGGGCAAAGTTGGAAGCCGGCGCTCCCCTGATCCCTCCACCCAGGGGAGGGAAATATGTTTCTTATAAAAAGCAGCATTTACAAATGCAGCTCGTTTTTCCTATAACAGGCCCTGCTGATGTATTCTCCCCTGCCCTCTCCATGCTTCGCCTGCCCTCCTGGCTCGAGAGAGGAGGAATGGTGACAGTTTGACAAGGGCCAGGAAGTGTGACTGAAGCCAAAACTGGGTGGGAGCCAAGGGCGGGGACAATATCAGTGGGACCCTGTAGTATTCCCTTAGTGTATGTCCAGGCCTCCTTCCACCTGGGAGGCCTTAGTCTGGAAGCACCTGCAAAATCTTTCATAGAAATGGGCCCTATCCAGACCAGGATCAGGATTTCATACTCTTCTTGGCCTGAATTCCAGCCTAAGCTGATTCAGAGTGGCTAGGGAAGGGAAAAGTAGACTTAGACACAAATTCATTTTGGCTGGACACACGATGCCCATGCTCCATGGAACCCTATGTGAGTTTGTGTGCTCTCTCTCTCTCACACACACACACATGCACACATGCATGCACACACGGCTGTGAAGGATAAGACAGAAAAACAAACAAGAGACCTCCAAGAGCACAGCAGCCTGGAGACCTGACATGTAGCTTTCATTTCTATAGGTCCTAAAGATATAACTATTATAACAGTATGATTTTTCCTGTTCATAATGATGTGCCTGAGTAGAAATAAAAAAGTCAAGCAATGTCTGTTTAAGATGACAGCTAAGTGTATAATATGTTTTAGAAAGAGCCATATAAATTCTAAATATTTGTTTAAAAAAAGTTAGTTGCCCCTCTGCCCTTCGGAAACGGAAACCTCAACTAGACAGAATGCTGCATCTCTCAATGCTTCCATTTACTATCTATGTGACCTTAAGCAAATCACTTAACCCCTCAAGGCTTCAGTTTCCCCATCTGTAAGATGAATGTTTGGCTTTAAGACACCTCTAAGATCCCTTCCAGTTCCTAATCTATGGCCTTAGGCTCCCCAAATTTCCAAATAGTTGAAGTTTGACTGAAGCAGCATCTTGGGTCATGGGAAAACTCAGTTTTCTTAAGCTGCAACACCTGGTTTGTTCCAGGTTGGGGAGAAAATTCCCCCAAAGACAGCACTTTAGCCCCTTCCATCACTCTTTAGGCTTATCTCACTGGGCCACCCCCATCCAAGCATCATGCTTCCAATCCATTCTGAAGTTCAGGAGCCAAGATTATAGGAACAGAGAGGTATGTTTCCACCCTTATTCCCCTTTCTCATGAACGTCCCTGGGGCTGGACTTTAAATTCCCTTTTATAGATGGTACCAGTAAAGTTCATATAGCCAAATATGACCCCCACCACCACCACCACACTTCCTAGCCTAGAGGATTAGCCTCTAGATACTTCTTTTGTGTGAGAGGAGGAATAGGACAATTAGCAGTTCTATGCTTTTTTTCCTGTTGTTCTTCAGCTCTCTTAGGCTCAGCAAACCAAGCCAAACACCACCCCTTGCCTCAGCCAGTCTAGATCAAGACTGTGGTTATAGAGAATTCTTTGAAATTGCTATTGACTTCTCGTGCCAAGATGGTGGAAAGAGGAAGGAAACCTCTGAAGTCCTTTCAAATTCTCCTCCAAACAACTAGAAAAACACCTCAGAATTGATTTAGGAGCAGGATTGCAGCTTATCAGCCTGCAGGAAAGGTCTGTCTCACTGGGTTGGGAGGGGAGGAAGGTCTAAGAGCAGCAGCAATATCAGCCAGCCTCACAGCAGGGGGCCTACAGCAAGGCTCCAAGACTGGAGCAATCCAGTAGTGAGGCCCCACCCTTCTGCAAAACAGCAGACTCCTAGGCAAGTGAGCAGTCTGTGCAGCACAGCAAGGCTCCACTCCAGTGACCCCACCCCCAGCACAGGCAACCAGCAGGGCCTTGACCTCATTGCTGACCAGTAGTGAAGCCCCATCTCCAGGTTGGCCAACAGCCAGATATCACTCCTGGGTCTACTAGCAGAGAGGCCCTGTTTCCATAGCAACCCAGCAGCAGGGCCCCACCCTAGAGGCAGACCACCAACAAGATAGGGCTGGCCACCATACAGGTAAAGGTAAGGGACTGAAGCAGCAGAATCTATTATGCTTCAGCTGAAACAAAGAAAGCAAGGGTCACAATCATGATCTCAGACAAAGCAAAAGCAAAAACAGATCTAGTTAAAGGAGATAAAGGAGGAAACTATATCTTGCCAGAAGGTATCATAGACAATAAAGTCATATTAATATTAAACATATATGCACCAAATGGTATGGCATCTAAAATTTTAAAGAAGTTGAATGAGTTACAGGAAGAAATAGAGAGTAAAACTATACTAATGGGGGACCTCAACTTTCCCCTCTCAGAACTAGATAAATCTAACCAAAAAATAAACAAGAAAGAAGTTAAGGAGGTGAACAAAATTCTGGAAAAGTTAGATATGATAAGTCTGTAGAGAAAATTAAATGGGAATAGAAAGGAATATACCTTTGTCTCAGCAGTACATGGCACCTACACAAGAATTGACTATGTATTAGACATAAAAACCTCACAAACAAATGCCAAAAAACAAAAATAGTAAACACATTTTTTTCAGATCATAATACAATAAAAATTTCATTCAACAATAGACAATGGAAAGAGAGATTAAAAATTAATTAGAAATTAAATAATATAATCCTAAAACAACAAGTGGATCAAAGAACAAATCATAGAAACAATCAACAATTTCATTAAAGAAAATGACAACAATGAGACAACATACCAAAATGTATGGGATGAAGCCAAAGCGGCACTATATCAATAAAATAAGAGAAAAAGCAGATCAATGAATTGGACGTGCAACTAAAAAAAAAAACTAGAAAAGAACAAATTTAAAATCCCCAATTAAACATGAAACTCGAAGTCCTGAAAATCAAAGGAAATATTAATAAAATTGAAAGTAAGAAAACCATTAAACTAATAAATTAATGTGGAAACTGGCTTTATTTTTTAAGAAACCAAATAAATAGACAAACCACTGGTTAATTTGATTTTAAAAAAGAAAGAAAGCCAAATTACAAGTATCAAAAATGAAAGGGGTGAATTCACCACCAATGAAGAGGAAATTAAGACAATCGTTAGGAGCTATTTTGCCCAATTATATGCCAATAAATTTGACAATCTAAATTAAATGGATGAATATCTACAAAAATATAAATTACCCAGATTAACAGAAGAAGAAATAAAATACTTAAATAACCCAAGCTTAGAAAAAGAATTGAACAAGCCATCAATGAACTTCCTAAGAAAAAATCCTTAGGACCAGATGGATTCACAAGCAAATTCTATCAAACATTTACAGAACAGTTAATCCCAATATGATATAAACTATTGAGAAAAATGGGTGGAGTCCTACCAAATTCCTTTTACAATGGAAATATGGTGCCGATAACCAAAACAGGAAGAGCCAAAACAGAGAAAGAAAATTACAGACCAATTTCTATGATGATTGATGCAAAATTTTTAAATAAAATACTAGCAATGAGATTACAGCAATATATCACAAGGATATGACTAAGTGGGATTTATACCAGTAACGAAGGGTTGGTTCAATATTAGGAAAACTATCAGCATAATTAACCATATCAATAACAAAACCAACAGAAATCATATGATTATCTCAATAGACACAGAAACAGCCTTTGATAAAATACAGCACCCATTCCTACTAAAAACACTAGAAAGTGTAGGAATAAATGGAGTTTACCTTAAAAATGATAAGTGATATTGATCCAAAACTAACAGCAAGCATTATCTGTAACGGAGAGAAGCTAGAAGCCTTCCAATACAGTCCAGGGGTGAAGTAAGGTGCCCATTATCACCTCTATTATTTAATATTGTACTAGAAATGTTAGCTATAGCAATAAGAGAAGAAAAAGAAATTAAAGGAATTAGAATAGGCAATGAAGAAACAAAACAATCACTTTTTGCAGATTATATGATGTGATACTTAGAAAATCCTAGAGAATCAACTAAAAAACTATTTGAAATTATTAACAACTCTAACAAAGTTGCAGGATACAAAATAAACCCACATAAATCATCAGCATTATAGTCAATGGCCATAGTAATCTAGTATATGATAAACCCAATGATCCAAGCTTTTGGAAAGAAAACTCATTATTTGACAAAACTGCCAGGAAAACTGGAAAACAGTATGGCAGAAACTAGGTATAGACCAACATCTCACACTGTATACCAAGATAAAGTCAAAATGGGCACATGATTTACACATAAAGAGTGATACCATAAGCAAATTAAGAGAGCATGGAATAGTTTATCTGTCAGATTTATGCATAAGGGAAGAACTTAGGACCAAAGAAGATATAGAGAGCATCACAAAATGTAAAATAGATCATTTTTATTGTATTAAATTTAAAAGTTTTTGCACAAACAAAACCAATGCAAACAAAATTACAAGGAAAGCAGGAAACTGGGGGGAAATATTTGTAACAAATATCTCTAATAAAGGCCTCATTTCTTAAATATATAGAGAACTGAGTCAAATTTATAAAAAATACAAGTCATTCCCCAATTGATAAATGCTCAAAGGATATAAACAGGCAGTTTTCAGACAAAGAAATCAAAGCTATCTATAGTCACATGAAAAAATGCTCTAAATCACTATTGATCAGAGAAATGCAAATTAAAAACAGAAAAGGACCCACATGTACAAAAATATTTATAGCAGCTCTTTTTGTGGTGGCTAAGAATTGGAAATCAAAGGGATGCCCATCAATTGGGGAATGGCTAAACAAACTGTGGTAAATGATTGCAATGGAATGTTATTGTGTTATTAGAAATGACAAGCAAAAAAACCTAGAAAGACTTACATGAATTGATGCATAGTGAAGTGAACGGAACCAGGAGAACGTTGTACACAGTAACGGTAATATTGTTCAATGAAGAACTGTGAAACACTTAGGTGCTCTCAGCAATGCAATGATCCAAGACAATGCCAAAGGACTAATGATGAAATATACTATCAACCTCCAGAGAAAGAACTGATATTGATTGAATAGAGACTGAAGCATACTATTTTTAACTTTCATTTTTTTTCTTTTACTCAAGTCTTCTTATACAAAATGATCAACATGGAAATGTTTTACATAATTGCACATTTATAACCTATGTCTGATTGCTTACTGTCTCAGGGAAGAGGTAGTGGAGGGAGAAAGGGAGGGAGGGATAGAATTTGGAACTCAAAACTTTAAATAAAAATGTTTAAAAATTGAAAAAAAACTGCTGGTTAAACAAGTTCATTTCCCATATGGAAACTTCCTGTCTCTTGTGGATTTCATGAAGCCTTCTACATCTGTTTCTCATATATATACATATATACATATTTTAATGTTGTTTTTCCCAAAAAAATATATCTTAATAAGGATATGCTTTACCCAAAATGAACTTGGTAGTGCTACATACCACTTTTGTTGTGGCTATTTGTACTCCTCTAGAGGATATGACTCAGGATCCTAGACTGACTTCTCCTGCCCTTCCTGGGGAGGAAAATCTCCAGCAACCACCAATGGCTTCAGATGACTCAAGCTCACTCCAAATCCAGCCCAAATTTTCCCAGGAAAATAAATGACTATTTTCCAGTTGTTGTTCAGTCATATTTCGGTCATGTCTCCAACTCTTTGTGACCCCATTTGGGGTTTTCTTGGCAAAGATACTGAACTGGTTTGCCATTTCCTTCACCAACTTATTTTACAGAAGAGGAAACTGAGGCTAATAGGGTTGAGTGACTTGCCCATGGTCACACAGCTAGTAAATGTCTGAGTCTGGATTTGACCTCAGGGAGATGAGTCTTCCTGACTCCAGGTACTGTATCTGTTACACCACCTCACTGCCTGAAACAATTCTGAAATCCCATCAAATCCAAGCATTTTTCCTCCATCTTTCCAGGTATAATAGGAACATAGATCCAGAGTTTGAAGAGACCTTGAGTCCAACCCCCTGATTTTACAGATAAGGAAACTGAGGCCCAGAGAAGGTAAATGGGTTGTGCAAGGTCATATGGGTAATAATCTATCAGTAAATATTTATCAAATGCCTACTCTGTGCCATGCTCTGTGCTAAATGCTGGAAATACAAAAAGAGACAGAAGACAGTCCCTGCCCTCAAGAAGCTTACCAGGTCCTGTGACTATAGCAGT
>JAQQSZ010007208.1:0-13379 GCA_028646595.1 Phalanger gymnotis | reverse complement strand
TCTGGGTGCGTTTTCTCTGCCTGGCCATGTTCCCAAACAACTTACTTGACCCTTGAGTTTTTCAGCAGGGTATGACTGCTTGTAGAGTACAGAGTTCTATGTTCCAAGCTTTGAGGGGGGGGGGGATGCGCCAGCTCTCTATGCAGGGATTCTTAACCTGGAACTCAGGAATTTGTTTTTCAAATTATTCTGAGAAGAGCTTCATGGCCTTCACTAGACTTCCAAAGGGGTCCGTGACACACAGAAAGGATAAGATGCCCTGGTTATTGGAGTTTTTAATTTTCTGTTGCCTTGTGCTTCAAACCATGAAACTAAAGTGGAGAGCAATGGGCCCAGTCCAGGTTTATGGCCCATCTGACTGGCCAACCTTCACTTTGACATGTTATTGAGGCAGTGAATTGTGTTAGAGAGATGGCTATATTTGGAGACTGGAAGACCCAGGCTTGAATTGTGCCACTACCTCACTTAATGTTTTCAAGCCTCAGTTTCTTTATCTCTAAAATGAGGTTGATAATATCTGTAGGATTTATCTCATGGGGTTGCTGGGAGGTTCAAATGAGGTAACATTTCTGAAGAGCTCTCTAAATGTCAGTTAGAATTGTGCCCCTGCTTTCTATTCTGCAACCTGGAAGTTATGGTGTTCTCCCCTCTTCTCAGTCTTTGTCCCTTCTCCCCAAGCCCATGGGGATTATGTGAGAACTAATTAAATTAGATATAAAAACAAGCTCTGTTTGGGTCCTTGAGCTTTTTGGAGAAAAGCCCTGTATAAATATGACACCTTTTGTTATTTGTTGCCCAAGGGACTTACAAAAAGAAGTCAAGAATTTTTAGAGGCAGAAAATAGAAGTTGGAAAAAACAACCTGGTGCATGGAGCACGGTGTCCTTATCAAGCAGGCAGCATTATCTTTGCAGGGCAGGCGCTGAACACAAAACACCTGGGTCACAGATTTCCTGCCTCTTCGCATTCATATTTTGAAGGAAAGAGACCTTTACCCTGACCTGTCAAGCAATGATCTTCAGTGAGTGGCAAAAAGCTCTGCATTTGTACTTAGGAAACCCAAATTTGAGTCTTGCTTCTGCCACTAAACATTGTTCAGCCTCTCTGAGCCTCAGTTTCCTCATCTATAGATAAAGCCATCTATGGTGGAGGGAGAGATTAAGAGGATCACATGAAATCATGTAAACCACAAACTCTTAGATGTGAGTTATTAACTCCACTGTTCAATGAAGCTCCAAAAGAGGTTTAGTAACTTGGTTAGGATTTATATGGTAGATAAATAATACATCCCTTTAAATACAATCAGTCAAAAAGTATTTACTGTGTCTATCATGTGCCAGGCACTGTGTTAGATGCTGGGAAGAAAAAGAATGAGATGATCCCTACTTGTAACAAGCTTATATTCTAATATAAGATATAAGTGTATATGGAATAATAAAGAGTATGAAATTAAGAAATAAAATGTAGCTAGGGAAAGAAGTCATTAACTGTTGAGGTTTCATGAAGAAGGTAAGACATGAGCTACATCTCAAAGAACAGGACTCTAGGAGGCAGAGGGGAAGGAGTGAGAGAATGCATTCCAGGTATGGAGGATGATAGGGCAAAGGGGCAGAGATGGAAGATGTAAGTAAATTACAGCTATAGCATTCCGTTAAGAGGCAACGGAAAGAAGCATTTATTAAGTACCTACTATGTGCCGGGTATTGTGCTAAGCTCTTTACAAATACTATCTCATTCTATCCTCACAACAACCACAGGAGGTAGGTACTCTTATTATCTCTATTTTCTAAGTAAGGAAACTGAGGCAGATGAAGTGATTCATTTTTCTGGGTCTAATTAGTAAGTATCAGAGGCTGGATTTGAATTTAGGTCTTCCTGATTCCAGCCTAGCCTTCTATCCACTAAGCTACCTGGGTTACCCTTCCAATAACCTTTTCAAAGAAGAAAGTGAGGTTGGTCTGGTATAACTGGTTCTTGATGAAGCCATCTTGTCCATTTATTATCAGCTCTTCTAAGATGTTCACTAACTATTCCTTTAATAATGTTTATAAAATTTTGCCAGAAATCAGTCTCAACGTCACTTGACCACAGTTTACAATCTACTCTCTTTTTTGAAAATTGAGATATTTGTCTCTCTCCAGTCTTCCATTATCCAGTGCCTCCCACATTTTCTCTCTTTCTCTCTCTCTCTCTTTCTCCTCTCTGTCTCTCCATACACATGTATATGTATGTACACATACACATATACATAAAAATCTGTGTATACATATATATGTAGATTCTTTTAATAACCCGAGATAAATTAATCTGGACCTAATTACTCGAACCCATCGAATGTAGTTCTAGTCTCTCTTACTGTCTTTTTCAGTTCAAAGATCATTCCTGTTGGCACAGAAAACAGAAGAGCTGGGCAGATGAGCCTTTTCTCTTTGCCATCATTTATTGTATGACCTGCCCCATCAGTGGTCCTCTATTCTTTGATTCTCGCCTTTACTCCAGTATAAGAGGCTGAGGGATGGGGGGAGGGGAGAGAGACTTCCTTGCCAACCTCAGCCTCAGTATCGAGCTCTTGACACTACTCTTATAGTTCTACACCTTTCTCTTGTATTTTTCTCCTGTTACTTGTCCTCTTTTCCCCCAGATTCTGTATCGTTGGTTGATAAATTCTCTACACATGCCCCACAAATTTCGAACTGAATCCCCCATTTCTTCCTTGCTGGAATTGTTTCTGTTCTGGTCTTCAGAACCCCATATGTCCCCAGTTGGGATTGCGACTGTACCTCGAAGGATGGCAAGGATTTGGTGAGGTGGACAAGAAGGTAATGACGGGAAAGAAAAGATCACGAGCAAAAATAAAGGCAGAAATGACCATGGTCTTAAAGTTTATTATTCCTAATATTACAAATGTGTTGGTATTTAATGTAGGCAAATCACTTTGTAAACCTTAAAAGGCTAAAATAATGTCAATTATTTTTACTGTTATTATTATTTAATATTATGTCTTTATTATTTATATATCATATCATATATTATATATTATATTAATATTTAATAATGATTTCATACAATTATTATTCATTGTATTATTTATAAGGAATCTTTACAGGAAGAGCACTATGTAGGTCTGAAGTACGAATGGGGCTGGCCCTAGGCAAAATTGTAAATCAGGTCAAGTTCATTTTTAGTGTCCCCCATGCTGCCTTCTTTCCCCTCGAACTTTACCCCTCCTTCAAACATATACACACAGTACTCAGTACTCTCACATCTTCCTTCTGTCTCAGAGGAAAACATCTGAAAAATTAAATCACACTGAAGTGTAAATAAATAGATGTGTGACCTTTCCAAGGGTGTTTGAACTTTTTAAAAGAGTCTCAAGCACAGAGATTCCTTAAGTCGAAGGAATAAATCTCTAATCATGGAATTTCAGCATTGATGACAAACCTAGATCTCTTTTTGCACAGAAATCCACTGAGTCAGTGAGATGGGTGGTTGCCAAGCCCCTTCAAACTACATCTATGGTCCTATGATGCTACTTGTAAGCTCATCATCCTATGTTAATTAATAGCATTTCTAGTGCCTTTCCAAATCATTTTTTCAAGACTGATTTTCCAGGAGGCCAGTTTTTCCTTTTCCTTTATTTAGTCCTTCCAAGTGTGTGTCCAGCGATGCTGCAGTTTGCCCCACGATGCCACAAAGCTAGAGTCACATTCCTTCCATGACCAGCTCCTTCACTGATTCTTAACTTTCTGGTATGTCCTTTGGGGGCATAGCTGTCTTCTTCATTATGGGTTATTTCATTCATGGTCAAACCTATCCACTTTCTGTAATCAGAAGCCTCTTTGCAACAGTCAAAAAATCTCAGTTTAGACATATGGCCATCCTTGGTGACACCCCTGGGTCTCGTTCTCCTCTTCTATAAAATGGGAATAATATTACTCCTCGTTGCAAGGGGAAAATGTGTTTTCAATGTTAAAGTTCTGTATGAATCTGAGCTGCAATTTATCTTAACACTCTGCTTATCCACACAACCCATGCAACATGTTTCAATGATCCAGAAACACAGCTGAGAATGTGAGAAATCAAAATAGATGTGGAAAAGTCTAGGAACTGAAGTCTGTCGACTTTACTCAAAAGAGAGTCACTCAGAGCCTATTTGATCTGGACCTGGAAGAGACCTTGGAGGCCATCTAGGTCAATGCTTTAATTTTACAAATGAGAAACTGAGGTCCAGGGAGTTTGTGACTAAAGTCACACAGACAGTAAGTCTAAAAGATGGGATTTAAACTTCCAGCCTCTGACCCTGGAGTCCCTTCTCTTTTGACTGTACCATGTTGCCTCATACAACTCTGACTAGTATGGTAAACTGGTTTTCTAACCTACAGAAAATTAATGTTGTTATTCAGTTGTTTTCAGTCCTGTCTGACTTTTTGTGACCCCATTTAGGGTTTTCTCAGCAAAGATATTGGAGTGGTTTGTTACTCCTTCTCCAGCTCATTTTACAGATGAGGAAACTGAGGCAAATAGTGTTAAATGACTTGCCCAAGGTCACACGGCTAGTAAGTGTTTCAGGCCATATTTGAACTGAGGAAGATGAGTCTTCCTAACTTCTGGACCCTTATTCTATCCAATGAGCCACCTAGCTGCCCCCATATAGAAAATTTGAAGCTACAAATTAGTGTGTGCACCAAGGAGTTGGGGGTAGGTGGGGCAGGCAGTGAAAGACCAGAAAATACAGCAAGAAATGATCCCTCATAGCCTGAAAGAAAGAGGCTTGGAAAAAATTTAGGCAGCTATAAGAACTAAAACCAAAACAGTAGCAGAAAGTCATTGCCACCCATCAATAGCCCTTTGGGACATCAATGAGTTACAATTTGTTATGGAAATTAATGCACGTAATGATGGCACTGACTCATCAAAGAAAGATATATTGTTAAGCATCTATTATGTACCAGGGACTGTACTAAGCACTGGGGATACAAATAAAATCAGGCTAGACAGTCTTTTCCCTTAAGGAGCTTACATTCCAAGAAGAAACCACAATAAATAAAAGAGAAATGGAATGGGACAAGTGGGCAGCTGGGTGGTACAGTAGAGTGCCCACCCTGGAGTCAGGAGGACCTGAGTTCAAATCTGGATTCAGTTACTTGTTGTGCTTCCCTGGGCAAGTCACTTAACCTTGTTTGCTTCAGTTTCCTCATCTGTAAAATGAGCTGGAGAAGGAAATGGCAAACCGCTCCAGTATCTTTGCTAAGAAAAGCCCAGAAGGGATCACGAAGAGTCAGACATGACGGAAAATGACTAAATAACAAAAGGAAAGGGAAGAGAGAAATGAGAGGAGGGAAAGGGCAAGGCAGCCAAAGAGGAGAAGTTGGGAGAGTGGGTTGAGAGTAAAATAATCATGGCTATCATCCCTCCTAAAATAGTGGTCAGGACTAGGTGCTCAACTGACTGCATAGCTTCAAGGCCGAGGTTTCTCCAGGGGGAGGCAGCTGGTGAGGAAGAAACCCTTGTGCAGTAAGTTCTAATTAAGGCAAGGAGGGACATGATAAATTTTAGAAAGAATTCAATTGAAAGTCAAAATTTGTAAAAAGAATGTTTGGCACTTTATGTGGGTAAGCTTCAATTTAACTGGAAAATTCATCACACTGCCCAACAATACAGGGAAAATGAGGCGTTATTGTACTTTACCTTTTTAAAAGGTCAGTCCAAGTGATGCGGTTTAGACTGTGGAAAGCGTTGAACCTTCCCCCTTGATCTGGCTTTTCATGCCCAAATACCCTAGCCTAGCCTAGCCTAGCCTTCCATTGTCTGGCTACCCCTGGATTGCCTTCTGGCTGTTTCCCACCCTTGATCCTGATCAAAATATCTATACCCTAGTTCTGTTACCTTAGCTCTCTTTTTGTCTGTCATCTCTAGGTAGCCTTCAACTATTTCCCACCCTGGAGCCTGACCTCACCCCAGTCTGCTCTAAATCCCTCCTGTAGTCATCCCTGACTACTCAAGACCACCCTTCAATCTCTCCCACAATCTTTCTGTACATGTCTCATCTTGCCTCCACAAAGGCTCTCAGATTCAATCTAGCTCTGATTGAATCTGGCCCGCTTGTGAAAACACGTTTTTTTTTTTTTCTTAAGACAACCCAATATGGCAAATCCTTAATAAACTTTGTCTTTTTCCTTGGCTGAGAAGGCTCGAGTCGAATTCATTCAGCAGGACCCAGCGTGTCGGTATTTGGGGTCTCGAGCACCCCTCAACCCCAAGCCTCATCACTAGGATAGTTTTAAAAAGATCTCAGATGACGTAGGAATTCCAACTCAGGAAACAAATTCTGAATAGTTTTACATGCCATTAATGCTGGCATAGAGCACTTTCTGTAGATATGACACATGTGCTCCATTATGAGTGTGGTTACAGCAGCCATGTTTTCCTTCTTCATCTATGATGCCCTCGATTGCCAGCTAAGTATGCTGGAGCCGCCTAGCAACCAGAGAAAGACTATCGTGAAATTTTTAGTGTGAGCAGTTACATCTCAGAAATCAGCAAAGCTACAAATAGAGGCTTGGTTAATTATTTTGTTAAATGTCTAGACTTAATATAGTGATGGGGAAAATGTTAATAATGTAGATTAAACTTTAAGATGGGTCAAATACATTTTCCTCCCTGGAGAGCTGATTGTTAAACATTTACCACAACACATTTAATTATAACCTACTAAACTGATAAAATATATTTGGGGATCCTAGCACAGCATCTTCCGCACATTGACCCAACATTCAGTCATCTCCCAAGATTTGCTGCCATCACCTTTGCCTCCCTAACAGCTAACATCCTGTTTCTTTCCACTGTTTCAGAATGGCAACCTCTGAAGAATAGGATTTTTCAGAAAGGATATTGCAAAATCTGACAAAGCCAATCTGTTGGGCTAAAACATTTTTCCTGGAGTCCTTTCAGGAATGTGTCACAGAGGGTGGGGAAATCAGCTGGGCGAGGGGAACAGAGAGTACTAGGCACCAATGACCAGGTAATAAAGTATTTGCACATTCCTTTTCAAAATCCAGTAGAGACCATTAATTTCCATTTAAATTAGATGTTGCATGGGCCACAGCCCATCACAGTACTTACTTCAAAGAACTAGAAACATTCTGATCAAAATATAAGCCGTAGGTTAGGGAATGGGTGAGGACTGGTGAATTCTAGAGAAGGATACTGTCTGTTTTCAACCTGCATCGAATCTGCTGGTAGTTATGGTAGCTATTATTTTACAACAGAATAGCACAAACTCATATCTCAGTGTCAACAAAGTGGGGGAGGGATCCTCAAATAGATTTGGGTGGATTGGTGCTGAAGCTGAGTTTCCGTGTGAACCACTGAATATTTTTATATATAGATATGTAAATACCAGGAATCCTTTGCTTTCTAGTTCCGAGTTCACCTTCCTCATAGGGCTCCTTGTTTCCTTTAAGGGGGTTGTGGAGCTACACTGCTGATGTACAGAGAGAAGCTTGAGGCATTGTTGTGTTCAAATAGTGTCAGGTTGTTGACTTTTCCACTGAGAGTTTCCCAGGCTCCACTAGGGTGGAGGATGCTGACAGGAAAGTCATGTGCCCCCATGGACAGTGCCCTGCAGGGCTCTCAGTATTCTGCAGGGGCAGGGGGCAAGAAGCTGTTTGAGAGGTAGGTGAAAAAAATACACAGATAAATAAATACAGCATTTTTTAAAAAATATCTGGACTTATGATTTCTTTTCCCTTTTTTTGAAGGCAGTCAGGGTTAAGAGACTTGCACAGTCTCACAGCTACTAAGTGTCTGAGGACAGGTTTGAACTCAGGTCCTCCTGACTCTCTGGCCAGTGTTCTATCCCTGTGCCACCTAGCTGCCTCTTTGTTTTTTATTAGTGAAAGAAATTCCTGGTGAATAAACTACCTCCATCAATATAGATCAGCAATTGTTCTGTAATTTATTTGCTAGATGGCCTTTGAGAGTTATTATGGCCCCAAGCCTCATCATTCTTTAGACAATAGAGTACTGGGTCTCTCTGAACTTCACTAGGCTGGACCTCAGACAAGAAATAGACAGATAATCCACACCTGAGCCCCTATAACTAAGTCTTTCTCTGATGCCCCTTCAAGGCATGGAGGTGAGTCTGGGTTCTCAAAGGCTTTGCCCGTAGAGTTTAAGCTTCAGCAACCTCTACCAAATGGGAAATGTCCTTAGGATGAGCCTGGGGATGATTGGAAGGAAGAGCTAATAAAATGTTCTAGAATTCTTGGGGTTTATAGGATGTGTCCTCCTGCCTCCAAGTGGGACTTGATTTAAACTGTTCATTTCAGAAAGGTATTTCTCTTAGCTTTAAAGATCTCCAGGGCAAGATACTTTAGCTTCAGAAATGCATTTCCACTGCTACATGATAAAGGACAATTCAAGGTAATAGATGATGGTGGAAAGGGGTGGGAGGGAGGTAATTTTGCACTTATGGAAGTAAATAGAAGTATAGAAATGAGAGGAGAAGGGAAGTACAAGACTGGAAAGTTGCCAGTGATAGTTCAGGTCACTCTGTCCTGTCCAGAACCTTGTTGCTCTCATCTATGGTCTTCTAGGTCTCTCTCCCTGCTCCCCAGCATGTTCTTTCTCTGATTATAAGTCTACTCAATCCCTGTCCCTTTAAACACTCTGGTCTCCCAGGTCCTCAATCTCTCAATTCTCATGATCTCCATCTCTAATCTACCTCAGCCACGCACTGGAGTTGGTGGACTTTAACTCTCTCCCCCGCTCCTCTACTCTGTTTGAATTTGTTCCAGCTGCCAGAATTCCCAGTTACGGCTCTGATTATCCTCATTTTTCAAATGGTTCAGAGATGTTAAACCCTTTGCCTTAATCACGCAGCTAGTCAGTAGCAGAGACTAGTTTCAAACTCAGAGAATCTAATGCCAAGTCCAGCAGTCTTTGACTTCCAGTCCAGTTCTTAAGCCTCCATGAAAGGATTACCCCTTCATAGCTGTTCCTTTCAGCTTAACATGTTCTGTTAAAGACAAGACTAGCTCTTTGAGCCTTTAGTATCAGCTGGTGAATCTGATAAATTGATCTGTGTTAATGATAGAGGAACAGAGGATCTCCCAAGAGCCAGAAGGGCATTTTGAAGTGAAGGAAGGAAGAAAGAAGGACAAGAAAGAGCTGAGAGCAGGACAAGGAAGGAGCAACTTTTTTTGGAAGCAAGCCTAAAGAGGGCTTTCTCATATCTTGCTGCACTGGCTGCTGATACAACTGACCCTTCAGTCCAGCTTCACCCTATTGGGTGCTCTTTGGGGTATCATCTCATGAAGGGTGTTCCACACCAGGAAGAGATCAAAAAGGAGGAAAGCTTAGTGACTAGACTTCTGTGGCCTCTGGAGGGATTCCAGAGAGTCATTTGACACTTCAGATTGGGGCTGTACTGTGTGTGGCTGATTATGGAAATAACTAATTATTAATTAGGTAATGGAAGTCTGACAGTTAATAAATGTTCCAGGGATAACAAACATTTCTCTTGAACCTGCTAAGACATAACATTTTCTTATTGAATCGTTTGTCAAAACTGATGATGTCTAGCCCTTTCTGATTCTTTGTGACCCCATTTGAGGTTTTCTTGGGAAAGATACTGGAGTGGTTTGCCGTTTCCTTCTCCAGCTCATTTTACAGATGAAAAAACAGAGGCAAATAGGGTTAAGTGACTTACCTAGGATCACACAGCTAGTAAGTGTCTGAGGCTGGACTTGAACTCAGGAACTCAGCACTCTATCCACTGCGCTGTCTAGCCATCCAAAACTAAGTAGGGGCAAAATATTTGAACTCAGAAGTGAACTCTGGTGTTGAACACCAGAGACACAACTAAAGTGAGTCAACTGGGACTTTGGGGGCATTGTTATGGGCCTGGATAGCGGTGGAACAGGGCAGGCAAGGGTTAATTCCCCATATTCTCGCAACCCAGCCAGGACTGCAATGATCAAGGTAGTAATGATTTAGACCTGGGAATTTGAGCTTAACTTTGCCCCAAGGTGAATCAATCTGGGTGGACCCAGCTGGGGGCCCTTTGAGCAAGAAGAATAGAAAAGCATTTTTTAGGACTTTGGTGGGGAGCTCCTGAGACCTCAGGGAATCTCCTTACTGACTGCTTTAAATTTCCTTTCTAGAAGCTTTTGTCTTCTTATACCACTTTGGGAGCTGCTTTGATGATATTGACCATATTTTTATTAAATGCTTTATTTATCTGATTCATTGCACTAGATACAGAATGAAGACTTGGAAGGCCATTGGGGTGTGTATGTGTGTGTGTGTGTATGTTAGAGTATGGATGTGGGTGGATGCTTCCTCCCCAGATTAGGATTTAATACCATCATCATGCCATGCCTTATAGTCCTCAGCCCCATAGTCTCTAGCCACCTCCACAAGGATCTCACCCCTGTTTCAGGGTCCATTATCCATTATTAAGATCCTATTCTTCTACTATCCTTGCTGCCTCCTCTGCAGTCCCATGTCCTCCCAGGGACAGCTTGACACCATTGGACCCATCTGCCAGAGCATATGGTACACCATGGGCACCACTCCCACTCCTAGTAGACTTTACCCAGATGCAAGAATTCCTAGTTACAGTACTTTGACCCTCTTCTCCAACACAAAAGTATTTTCCTGATAGTTCACTTTGGGGACATGGCAGGAAGTAGACACCTTAAAAAGCATTGTATGTCTTCTATTCTACTTCATTCGCCCTGACTTCCTGAGGGAAGAAGAGAGATCTCTGAAAATATATATAATAGAGGAAGATACAAAGGGAAGGGGTAAAGGAGATACTTGCCCTATAGGCAAGAGAAAAGAAGAGAAGAAAAGGGAAGAGGAGAAGAAAAGAGGAAAAGAGAAAAGAAGGGAGGAGAGGAGAAAGGAAAGGAGAGAAGGGAAGAGGAGAAGAGAAAGGAGAGGAAAAGAGAGGAGAGACGAGAAGAGAGGATTAGAAAAGAGAGGACAGGAGAGGGTTGGAGAGGAGAAGAGGAGAGGATAAAATTGGAGAGGAGAGAAGAAAAGAAAAGGGAAGAGAAGGGGAAAGGAGAAGAGAGGAAAAGAGAGAAAAGACAAGAGAGGAAAGGAGAGAAGAGAAGACAAGAGAGGTGAGGATTGGAGAGGAGAGAAGAGAAGAGAGAAGAGGAAAAGATAAAATTGGAGAGGAGAGGAGAAAAGAAGAGAAGAGAGGAAAAAAGAGAAAGGAAAGTAAGGGAAGAGAAGGGAAAAGGAGAGGAGAGGAAAAGAGAGAAGAGAAGAGAGGAGAAGAGAGGAGAGGAGAGGAGAAGAGAGGAGAGGAGAAAATAGAGGAGAGGACTTAAGTGGAGAGAACACAGGAGAAGAGAAGTATTATGGCCCCATTTGGCAATCTGGGAAAGCCTATGATCGCTTTTCAGAATGTTTGTTACCTACATTCATAATAGAATTCAATATCAGTTAGAAGTGAGTGAAAATTAAGATGTCATTTTTTCCCCATAAAAGTTTATGACCCTCCTGAAATCCAATAATGGTCAGCCCAGGTTAAGAACCTTTGATGCAATCTAATTCTGGAGTTGGAGAGAGACATCTTTGGAAGCTGAGCACCTGGGACAGTGCCTCAGACTCGTTAAATGCTTCAAAACTGCTGAATTGAAATGCGAAGTTGTTCCTGCTCTCTGGTACCACAATGTAAAGGAAGATTCTGGCAGAGCGGTTCTCTGATCTGGAATTGTGATTTTGAGCAGGAAGGCAGTCTGCCATGACAGGAGCTCTTCTGACATCCTCTCATCCGGTGGAGCCCATGAGAAAACTCATTCTGTGGGAAAGAGAACAATGTACTATCTTTTGGGAGATGAAGAAAACTCTGTACCTAGGAACACAAATGACTCGATAGACACTGAATGCCGAAAGAATCAAAATCACAGAATGTGGGAGTTAGAAGGAACCTCAGGGGTTCCTGAGTGAAAATATTCTCCACAACATAACCAACAAGTGGCCTTTGCTTGAAACCTTCGGCGACGGGGAGCTCACTACTTCCTGAGGCAGCTTTATTATAATAGCTCAAATTGTTAGGCAGTTTTTCCTTACACAGAACCAAAATCTTCCTATCTGAAACTTCTCTCCACCGTTGCAGAGAGGCAGATTTAGGCTTTATGCAAACTGAGTAAACAAAGCTCCTCATATCTCGGAAATTTGTAGGATATCTATATTTAGCATTTCTGAATCCTTTCAGAATATGTAGGAAATGTCCAGGTTCCTGAAGTTGCAGGAGATTTCCTTGTCTTATTTTGCCATGGCCCGCCTTCATCACTCAGGGCCAGCTCACGCGCAGCCAGAAATCCGGACATGCAGCAGGCGTTTGCTTCCAAAAGATGGGCTATCACTGAAGCTACCAGAAGGAGAAATTGAAAAGGACGTGGCAAAGGCCCTCCATGCCTCTCCAACAGCCCTGAGTAGTTTCCCACCCACTCTAAAATGTATGCTTTGATTGGCAGTCTCAGCGAGTCCTCAGATAAGCTGTCTGGAAATGCTGCTGGATCCCCCAACCAGGGCCTTACGTAGACTAATTCAATAGGGGTGGAAATAACTCCCCAGAATGGGCTAGATTTCAGTTGGGACTTTTGGCGCCACCTTTCCCCTACTCTTTCTGCCATAGGTTCATATATGTTAGAAGCTTATCTCCTCTTCTAGATCATAAGTTTCTTGAGAACGGTGAAATATGCTGTCTTATTCTTTCATTTCTCCTGTAGTGCATGGCACAATGCTAGAATATAGTTTCTATTCAATGCAGCATATTTATTAGGCACCTACAGTCTACCAACTACAGAGCTGGAATTGTATACCAGGGGGAACCCCAGAGTCAGGATACTCAAGTCCAAGTCCAAGCCCCAATCACTCGTTGCAGGACCGCTATAGTCACTTAAACTATTTTAGTTTCCTCACTTGAAAAATAAGGCTAATAATGCTTGGGCTACCCAGGATGAAATGAGATAGTATATGTAAAACGTTTGCAAATTTTAAAGCTCTATGTCGTCGTCATCATCATCATCATCATCATCATCATCATCATCATCTCATGATATTGAATGCTGGATTCAAGAAAGATTCAAATCCCACCTCTCATTCTAGCTGTGGGACCCTGAGCTTGTCACTTCACCTTTTGTGGTTTTTCAGGCATGTCTAACTCTTCTTCTTTTTTTTTTTTTCATATGTTGGCATTTATTATTTAAGTTCAAGAACAGGTTGTGAAAGGGGTGTGTGTGGGAGGGCCTAGGGGAGAGGGAGGGAGGAGACGGAGACATGTGTCTCTTGCCTGTGTCTCCTCTAGACGGGGTTGATCCTGATTTCTGAGCCTTGGTCCAGGGCACACAAGGA